>JAJOOO010010757.1:0-11127 GCA_029582685.1 Solanum piurae
AGGAAAAAGTAGAATGGTTATCGATTATAGAAATTTAAATGCAAAAACTAAAACATATAATTACCCAATACCAAATAAAATATTAAAAATAAGACAAATACAAGAATATAATTACTTTAGTAAATTTGACTGCAAATCAGGATTTTACCAATTAAAGTTAGAAGAAGAATCTAAAAAACTTACAGCATTTACAGTACCACAAGTATTTTATGAATGAAACGTATTACCATTTGGATATAAAAATGCACCAGGTAGATATCAACACTTTATGGATAACTACTTTAAACAACTAGAAAATTGTATAGTATACATTGATGATATATTATTATATTCTAAAACACAAGATGAACATATAAGGTTATGACAAAATTTATACATATCATAGAATACTCAGGTATAGGTCTAAGTAAAAAGAAAGCAGACATAATGAAAAAGCAAATAGAATTCTTAGGAATACAAATAGATAAAAATGGAATAAAAATGCAAACACATATAGTACAAAAACTAATTAACTCAAATGAACAACTAGATACGAAAAAGAAATTACAATCATTTCTAGGACTAGTAAACAAAGTAAGAGAATACATAACAAAATTAGCAGAGAATTTAAAACCATTACAACAAAAATTAAAGAAAGACATAGAATACCAGTTTGATAAAAAAGACCAAACACAAATACAAAAAGTAAAACTATTATGTAAAAACCTACCTAAACTATATTTTTTGGATGAAACCAAAAAAATTACTTATATAGTAGAATCAGACGCCAGTGAAAAAAATTATGGAGGAATCTTAAAATACGAGTATGATGGAGAAAAAATAGAACATCAATGTAGATATTATTCAGGAACATTTACTAATACAAAAATAAAATGGAAAATAAACAGGAAAGAATTATATTCAGTATATAAATGTTTATTATCATTTGAACTTTATATTGTATATAACAAATTTATTATAAGGACAGATAACACACAAGTAAAATGGTGGCTAACAAGAAAAATACAGGATTCAGTAACTACAAAAGAAATAAGAAGATTGGTATTAAATATATTAAATTTTAAATTTACTATTGAAGTAATAAAAATTGACAAGAATGTTATTGCAGACAAAGCTACTCAAACTGAGAAAGAAAATACAGTTGAAGAGATACTCAAAGCCATTACTACACTTTGTATCAAAGTGGACAGTATGGACAATGAGATACAAAAGCTAAAGAGTAATGAAGATAATTTGAAGTCTAAAGCTAGTACAAGTCAGCAACATGACTATAAAAATGCGGAGCTAAGTCGATCGGAAGACTATAAAAATCCAGAGCTAAGAGGTGACGATGGGAAACACCTAAAAACCCATAATGTTTGTTTAAATAGAGCTGCAGGTACAAGAAAACCAGTTATTGAAAAACAACGAAATGCAAATTTAAATCAGTTATTTGAAAGACCATTTACACTAAAAGTAAAAAACCCATTAACCATAGAACCACAAACTTCGACGTATGCAGATAGTCTACAAAATGATAAAAAAGTATATAACCATATTACAAGGACATACATCGAAAATATATACAAAATACAGAGTTACCTAAACCTCAATCCCAGATCTACCACTACAAAAGATCCAAACCAAGACTATATAACCCAAAAATTACAAGGATACAATAAGTTAATCGCACAGCCAAAAATCATTGCTAACTTAGTTAAAACATGTTATAATTATGGATTAATAAGTACTGCATATAGCTACGAGAGAGAAAAACTAAGCGGTATACCAGAATTATACAAAGCATTTATTATATATAAAAGAGTCACCAAAGGGAATTTATTCTATGTAAAATTCTATACGGCGAAAGAAGAAATACTACATGAAGAGATAAAACCTCCGATCCAAGTTGTGAAGTTAGGCTTGACCAAAGATATGATAATACCAGAAGATATTGAAGAACAACCAGAAATAAAAAAAATCGAGATACCTAATTTTTATGCCAATAAAAAAATAATTGATATATCAACTATAATACAAGAACTAGCCAACAATTATTTGAATGGAAATGCTATATGGAGTTACTATTCCAGAGATCAATTAATGATTTATGCTAACTCAAGGGAGTTAAGGAAGTCAGATATGGATGAAGTCCAGAAATGGATTTTATCATTATTAAAACCAGAAGAAAGACCTACGAAAGAGCATTAAAAGCATGATTTATTTCGTCAAAACTATTAACCAGATATTGTAAGCTCATTGGACACAAATATCCTGACCATATATGTTCAAAATGCAATGGAGAAGATAATGTGATTCCCGATGTCCAGCTAGAATAATCAAATAAGATAAAGACGGAAGACAAAGAGATAAAAAGACAAAGAAGAAAAAGACAAAGAGATAAAAGAAGATAATACATCGCCAAAAAAGATGAATAAAATATTTTGTAGTAAGTGGACAAGTGTAAAGTAGTAGGTGTACATTATTAAAGTTAGTGGACAAGTGTAAAGTAGTAGGTGTACATTATTAAAGTTAGTGGACAAGTGTAAAGTGGTAGGTGTGCATTAAAGTAGGTATTGTAAAAATTCATGAAGTAGGTGCATTATTGTGCATTATTGTAAAGTAAGTAGTATAGTACGTGCATTATGCAAAGTAGCTATAGGATATAATTTCCTTTCTATATAAAGGAAGGTACATGTAACATAATGGGGAAGCCTTCAATAAACGAAGCAAGCTTTCATAAAAACACTCTCTCAATTACTTAAAATATTCATACTTAGATAATGAAGCAACCCTCAGATATCATGGATAAGCAAGAGGCAAAGGTATATTGTTCAATAAATATGCAGAACTAATTTCATATATTCCTGAATATCATACATATGATTGAATAAATTTATGTTAGTTATTATGTATTAGAATTATTTGAATCATGGTTTCTAGTTTATTAGCACACTGGAAACAGGGAGAAAATTTCTATACTATGCCATCCTAATGTTGAAACCGGTAGGCAAGGAAAGCCGTTAGGGGAGTAAACAAAGTTGAGGCACTGATAAGAAGAAAGTATCCGCTAAAGTACAATGCTAGTAGTGACAGGAAAACATGATAAACAAATAATCTAATTGATAATGATCTAATATGAATTTATTCAATTATGATTATGATAGGAAGGAATAATTGAAAATAAAAAACCTGCATAACAACGAACATGACTACATACAGGCATGATGAAATAATAAAAAAATATGAAACTTTGATCCTATATATACTTAAAGGTATAGAGATAATTGAATTAAGAAGAATCATATGGGAAAAAATATTTAATGACGACGAATTAGAAGATATACTAAATCAACAATGGTACGAAATAGACCTATACAACCTATATTTAGACCCCGAAAGAATAGAGTTATATGATTTAGAAATAGATTCAGATTGAAATGAACTACGAATATTTACAATATTAGACAGAAGCTATGAAAGATATAAAACTATTAGAACAACTAATGGAAAATAATTTACATATGTACCTAAGAACCCAAGATATGTTATATCTAGAATATATCATAAATAATATTAAAGAGATATCAAGATTAAAACACTTAGCAATAAAATATTATAATAAAATCTTTACCCATACATAAGATGAATTCCGCACCCCCGAAAAATGTATTGAATATAATTAGAACTTGAATTTTCGTAGTATTTTAGAACTTTAATTAGGTTGTGAACTTTAGAAATCTTGAATTATTTTATGATTTTAGAACTTTAGGTTGTAAACTTTAGAAATCTTGAATTATTGTAGGATTTTAGAACTTCAAGTTATGAACTTTAGAGAACTTGAATTTTTGTAGGATTGTAGAACTTTATAAGGTTGTGATCGTTAGAAATCTTGAATTATAGTAGATTTTAGACCTTTAAGTTGTGAACTTTAGAGAACTTGAATTTTTGTTGGAATTTAGAACTTTATGTTGTGAAACGTTAGAAATCTTAAATTATTTTAGAATATTAAAACTTTAAGTTGTGAATTTTAGAGAACTTGAATTTTTGTAGGATTTTAGAACTTTAAGTTGTGAACTTTAGAGAACTTGAATTATTGTAGAATTTTAGAATTTTAGGTTGCAAACTTTGGAAATCTTGAATTATTGTAAGATTTTAGAACTTAAAGTTGTGAAGTTTAGAGAACTTGAATTTTTGTAGGATTTTAGACTATATAAGATTGCAAGCGTTAGAAATGTTGAATTATTGTATGATTTTAGAACTTTAAATTGTAAACTTTAGAGAACTTGAATTTTTGTAGGATGTTAGAACTTTAAGTTGGAAACTTTAGAGAACTTGAATTTTTGTAGGAACTTTAGGTTATGAAACGTTAGAAATCTTGAATTATTGTAGAATTTTAAAACTTTAAGTTGTGAATTTTAGAGAACTTGAATCTTTGTAGGATTTTATATTTTTAAGTTGTGAACTTTAGAGAACTTGAATTATTGTAGGATTTTAGAACTTTAACTTGTGATCTTTAAAAATCTTGAATTATTGTAGGATTTTAGAACTTAAATTTGTGAACTTTAGAGATTTTGAATTTTTGTAGGATTTCATAACTTTGTAAGGTTGTGAGTGTTAAAAATCTTGAATTATTGTAGGATTTTAGAACTTTAAGTTGTGAACTTTAGAGAACTTGAATTTTTGTAGGATTTTAGAACTTTAGTAATCTTGAATTATAGTAGATTATTAGAACTTTAAGTTGTGAATTTTAGAGAACTTGAATTTTTGTAGGATTTTAGAATTTTTATTTGTGAACTTTAGAGAACTTGAATTTTTGTAGGATTTTAGAGCTTTAGGTTGTGAACATTAGATATCTTGAATTATTGTTCGATTTTAGAACTTTAGGTTGTGAACTTTAGAAATCTTGAATTATTGTGGAATTTTAGAACTTTAAGTTGTGAATTTTAGAAATCTTGAATTATTGTAGGATTTTAAACTTTAGGTTGTGAACTTTAGGAATCTCGATTTATAGAATTTATGAACTAATTATTAGGTTGAACTTTAGAAATGTTGATAAAATATAGTCTTTATGAACTATTTGTAATTTTGAAACGAATTTTGAAAGACGTTATAAGTCTTTAAAATGTGATTTAGATATTTTTGAATTTTAATTTAAGTTTGTTGTTTTATATTTTGTGTAGCCTCTGTATAATGTTTTCTGTTTGATTGGGGATGAATTGAATTGAATTAGTTTTGCAGGTGGGTAGCAGAAACTGACAGTTTCTGCTGTAAAAAAAAAACCGACGGACAAGGTGGTTTTGTCCGTCGCTTTTTTGGATTTTTTTCTTTAAAACCCTGAAAAGCGACGGACAGGGTCCTTTAGTTCGGCGCTTTTCTGGATTTTTCAAAATTTTATTTCCAAAAAAGCGACGGACGGCGTCTCATTGTCCGTCGCTTTTCAAGATTCTGAAATAAAATAAAATATTAAAGTGACAGACTTCGTTTCTTTTTTAAAATTAAAAAAAATAAAAAAATAAAAAAATCTATGGACGACGTCGCATTGTTCAGAAAAGATATTTAAAAAAAAACAAGCAAAATCGACGTAGTCCGTCGCTTTTTGGCGACACAATCCATCGCTTTTGGAAAAGCGACGAGAGTGATTGCGTTACTTTTCCATCGCTTTTGGCCAAAAAAATGATGCAGTCCGTCGCTTTTTTCCGTCTCGTTTGGGTACTTTTTTAGTAGTGTATTTTTAATCGATAATTACTATTCCTATGGCTGATTAGACCACTTCATACTTCCTAATTGAATCTGAAACACGTACCCCTCCCTGTGGGATTTGACCCCAACTCATTTAGTTGGTTTTAATACTAATTTACAATCAATGAACACCTAGAATTGGATGAGGTGTGCTTGAATCATTAAATCAAAATGGCGCCGCTGCCAGGTAGTGGTGTTGTTTAAAATTCTTTTGGTGAAATTGAATTGTATTCTTGTTAGTCATAGTTGAATCTACTTATTTTAGTTTTGGTTTTGTTGTTGCTTGTTAAAATAGAGGAAATAAGTGTCAACGGAAGCAATGGTAGCCAAGTGGGCCACCAAGATGACAACAAGAATCTTAATGATGTCAATGGCCCAAATGTTAATGACCCTAACCAAATGGGTGATGTTGGTTCCATTCGGTTGCCTCCAGCTAAGGGAACGTTGTGTTCCACATTACAAGAACTATGTTGTAGCTCCTACAACTGAAGGGTTTGTTTTGTGGGCTGGCTCATGAGGATCCCCATGAGCATATCAAGAATTTTGTTGATGTTTGCGGACTATTCTCTTTTAAGAACATATCTCAAGAATTGGTCCAGCTGAGGTTGGTCCCATTTTCTCTAATGGGAGAAGTGTGCAAGTGGTTGGATGAGTTACTAAGAGATTTTATTACCTCGTGGGAAGAACTTATTACCGCATTCCAAGTGCGATTTTTCCCTCCTTCGAAGATGATGACACTCTTGGACAACATTCAAAGCTTCAAGCATTTGAAGGGTGAGACAATCCATGAGACTTGGCTAAGGTTTAAGAAGATGGTGCCGCAATGCCCAACTCATGGATTGCCCGATAATGTATTGCTGCAATACTTCTATAGAAGCCTCGATTCGGTGAAGAAGGGGGTGGCTGATCAACTTTCTCCGGGAGGTTTAATGCAATAGCCTTATGTGATAGCAGCCCAACTCCTTGATGGCATGACCAATAGTAACTGAGCATGGTACACCCGTGAAGATCAAGTCTCTCCTCTTACTTACAAATTAAAAAAGGAACAGACTGAAAAAGATGAAGAGAGGGACCAAAACATGGCAAAGATGATGACCCAGCTGGACATCTTGGCCAAGAACATCGTGGGTGCTCGTACTAGGAGTGTTAATGTTGTCGGTGTTGGTGGTGTAAACCCCAAAGTGGCCAAATTTAAAGCGTCGTACAAGGGGAAAGTGAACTTCCTAGCCAACCAAGGAGGAGGTTATCGTGAAAACTACCCAAGGCCGGGTGGAAATCAAGCTTGGAATAAAGATGAGAGATGAAGATATCGTACATAGAGTGGCATGATCGAAAAGACTCTTGGAAGGAAAGAGAAAGGGAGAAAGATAGATATGTTCCTCCCCACGAGCATCAAAAGCCCAAAGATTCTGAGGGTGTCTGGACTGAGGATACACTCTCACGTATTCTCAACAAGGTTAAAGGGTCCGATAATGTTTTGAAGGAAATGAAAGAAAATGTATCGACTCTCAACCAGATGGTGGCCTATCACTCCGTCTCTATCAAGCAGTTGGAGACCCAAATGGGTCAAATTTCTTCACATCTTAACCCAAAACAATAAGGGGGTTTTCCTAGTGACACTATTGCAAACCCTAAGAATGAAGTTTGATTGGGTACTTGCATCGTGCCACAATGTTAACTAAGGCGCTTCTTGGGAGGCAACCCATGTTTTTATTGCTTTATGTTTGTTTTGGGAATAACGGGTGTTGACTGTGCAGGTTGAAAGGTGGAATGTGTTTGAAAAATGTAGGTTGGTGAGCCAAGAGACCAGTCGGTGACTCGCTAAAGAGGTCGGTGAGCCTGACTTGGACCACCATTGGACTCACAATAATCACACATGAGAGTCTATAAAACTCGGCGGGCCCATGGACTAGTCGGCGACTCGCCAAATAGATCGGCGAGCCCAAATTTGTCCTCCATTTGGACCCCAGATTTACTGTCCTATAAAACTCGGTGAGCTAAGTAAGCACTCGGCGTATCGCTGAGTGGTTTGGCAAGGACGATTAATATCGCCGAAAGTCCGCGAGCTGAAAGGTTTTAAAAGGGAAAAGGTTTAAAATTTCAAACACTTTCATATTCCCTCATTTTAGCCTCATACAATAGCACCAGCACTGTAGATTTTCCATATTTTCCTAGTTGTATCGCATTTTGCTCTTGATATCGTGCTCGAAGTTGGAATACATTTTCGCCTAAGTTTACAAACTCGTATTTCATCCTAAAGGTTGTGTTCCAAATACCGAACACTTGAATAACGGTTGAACTCGAATGCAATTGTTTAAATCTTATTCATGTGTACTGGGACTATTCTGAAACCATAATTGTTGCTAATTTGCCTATCGTAGTTTCGTAATTGTGCTAAATTGCCTAAATTGTTGATTTCCTGAGTTTTGTGCTTTAAAATTGACCATAAATTTGTGAGTTGCATTAAATTATTGTTGGGTCAAGTCGGGTCAAGTCTGACTAACCCCAATTGTGCTAAATGACATACTTTGCCCAATGATGGATCGTTTGATGTCATTCTTAATAATAAAAGTCATCAAATGGCCAATTATGGCCAAACCGGGGGAAGTCTGAGTACCCTGGTGGCATGGGTCTAGTGGGTCTTATCTTAATTGCATAAGTGTGTTGTTTGATTTTGTTTTAGGGGCCGTCGGGCTTGATTTTGGGAAACACAGTTGAAATTTGGCACGTTAAGAAGTTTGGCGAGCTGAGTCGAGCTTGCCGAACAGTTCAACTGTTCGCCAATGTCCCCTTTGATCTCCCTTACTTTCATTTTTTGGCTAGAATAGAGTCTGTAACTTTTGGCGAGAAGCCTGAGCTCGCTGAGTTCACCTGGCGACTCGCCGAAAGTCTCATTTGATCACCCTTTCTGCATCCCTAACCCCTAAATCACACTATAACTTTCGGCAGGCTAGTCTGAGCTTGCTGAGTGATCTTAGCGATTCACCGAAAGGCCCTGCACATCACCGACCTGTCTTTTTCTGGGAAATTTTCTAGCTAGTCCTTTCGGCGAGCCCAATCTGGCTCGGCAAAGTGTTTTGGCTACTCGCCAATCGGTTCGGTGAGTCTTTGTGCACTAAATTTTGAGATGTTCTGGAATTATTTTTAACTTTTTCCGATGTGTTTTGAAACTATGGCTAGGAACAACTGGGACGAAAGTGGAATGCCGCCCCAAAAACGAGCACGGGGAATCGTAATTATTGAGGGAGCAAATGCTCCTTCTAAAAAGGGAAACAAGGCACCTCCAAAGGGAAGCAAGGGCAAGGGAAAATCGCTCGTAGTTGAGATACCGGAACACAACTTCGGCAGTGAGGGGGAGTCTCTTGATTTTGTGGTCTCACTCTTCGCGCCTGATGATGACCAACAACTACAGTCCCGTCGGGCAGAGATTCATGCACGGTCTCCTCAGTGATTCATCTAGTAACCTGGAGTTTACCTTTCGTGTCACTGACTCTGTTCCACCCCTAACACAGACGGTGGTTCCAGTACCACCAGTTCAAGGTCGTCCTCCCCGTCTTCACAACAAGCTAAAGTCAGAGGGATTGAGGACCATTCTTGAAGAGAAGAGGTTGTCCACAGACGATGTAGTGGACAAGTAACCCCAATGTGTGGGACACTCTCCGGTTCCACAGGTTTGAGCAGTTTACCAAACCGTGTGGCCCCTATATTCCTACATGGGTCTGGGAGTTTTACATGACGTATGCTGACCTGGTGCCGAAAGGAAAGAATAAGGTCAGTGCATTCCGATAGGTAGAGTCTGTGATGGTCCGAGGTAAAGAAGTGAGATGCAACGGCGATTATATCAACGTTGTACTTGATAGAGGATTAGGTGTTGCCTACCTGAGTGTGACTACCGCTGCAACACCTCTGGATGATCTAAAGGGATGGCTTGCTCCTCTCATTTCTGAAAACACCCCGAGGTGGTGTAAGGTAGGAGCTCCCATTGAGTAGAAGGACTTGAACATCGCCGCTCGGTATTGGTTCGGGTTTATAAGCAACTCCATCATGCCCTCTCAAAATGAGTCCATCCATCGCAACCCAAAGGCGACCTGTCTTGGCTCAATTACAGCCCGTAAGAGCATCAACTTGGGGCTAATCATAGAGCAGGAGATGGCTATGATGGCCAAACAGCGCCAAACATCCCTTCATTTCCCCGTACTTATTACAGAGTTATGTCGGTGGGCTGGATTTCCTCATGATGAGACGAGGGACATTGAGGTCACACCTATATCCTCCACAGATATCCTGCACATTGAGGCCGAGTACACACGGGAAGAGGCAGATAGAAGGATAGCAGCTCTGGTGGATGCATCCCCGGAGGTTGATGTTGAGTCCATACCTGTAGAGACATCTTTTCCTACTCCGGCCTCCGGGCCTTCAGGTACACCCGCTTCCACTCCTTCCTAGGTCCCATGTCCTTCTGCAGCTTCACAGCCTACTAAGATCACTCAATCCATGCTTCTCAAGATGGGGCGCCTAGCCCATTCTACCAATGGGTGGGCCTCTAGGATCGAGGCCGAGGTGCCTTGGATGACCGAGCGAGCTATCTTAGCTGCGTTAACACCCCTGCGGACATCCGTTGATGCTCTCATAACGAGCGTAGAGACGTGTGAGAGTCGATAGGGGGTTACTTTTGAGGTGACAGCTGTCACGACCCAGGGGTAACCCCTAGACATAACACGACATACTCGACCCCGAAGGAGTCTAATACAAGCCCTTAGCTTCATAACATATGTAATAGAAGAAAAATACAGAACAATTTAAAACTTTTACAATAGAAGTCAGATTTCATAAACACAAGCGGAAGTCTTTTTATACTCTTTGTCCCAAGCCATCTAATAAAATCTTGAATAAAAGTATTGGGACGCAGCCCATATAAAGTCTAAAACATAAAGAAATGACATCAAGGAAATAAGGGTTCGTCCTCAAAGCTGTGAAGACTCACCAATTCTTAAACTCCTCTTGACCCTTGGAAACTGTAACGACTCGGAAAATGATAGAGTGAAACTAGAGCCTCATATGTGAGTTTGGAGTCGAGAACTTAATGAAATGATTATATTTGAAATGATCCAAAAAGTTCTTAAAAATGTACTTCGGAAGTTACCGGAAACTTGTTTAGCTGTATATAAAAAAATCTGTTTCGTTTTTCGAAAATCCGACTTCATATTCTTGTTTAGGGGGTCAAATTGAGTGGGAAATGGGTCTAACCCAAATTTTAGAGCCACCGTATCAGAATCCGAAATTTCCAAGTGAAGCCTTTTTTGAGGGTCTACTTTGGAGGGTCATATCTCCTAGCACACAAATTATTGGGTGGCCAATAACATATCCATGGAAAGCCCTTTGAGTTAGCTACCTAACGCACTTCGT
>JAJOOO010010758.1:0-14612 GCA_029582685.1 Solanum piurae
GTTTACGACTTATCTAGATATGTTTGTTATCGTATTCATCGATGACATTCTGATTTATCCGAGGAATGAGGAGTGTTGACACCTAATTTTGATCATCCTCGATGATAATTATTTTTTGAGCTTCTTAATTTTCAAACGATTTAGAACAATTAGCTTTATAAAATTCAAAATACTTCCAAGGTTATTTTAAGTAATTTCAATAGATTTTTATAGTACTTTGAGTAATGAATATATTTCATGTAATTATATACGTAATGAGTATATTTTATAAGTGTTCGAAAATCATATCAAAAGTTTTTACTTTACTAGAATAAATATTTTATTAATTCAGTTTTAATTTGAATTATAGTTTTTGATTTTTGCACTAATTAGTTTATATGAAAATCGATTAGTTGGTAATTAAATTAATTATTTTATTTCGTTAAGATTAAGAGGCTCGTTAATTAATTAATAGCAATTTGTCTTATTTAATTACTAGCCGAATCTATCTTAACTAACTCAAATTGGCTAAGTTTTTAATCCCTTTTTAACCGACCCCACCCCTATTTCTTTACAATTCACGGCAGCCCATCAAATAACCCAAAAATTAGCCCATTTTCTCATTTTCCTCCAACCTGTCCAGTAGCACAACAACAATTCCTAACAATACAATAATACCAACCGACCCCAGCCCCACCTATTAATTCTCCTAACCCATCAGCCGCCCACCAAAATATTACCCGGCCCAACCCCTTTATCCCTTTATCAAAGAAACCCAGAAATTTTCTCCAACATTCAGGTGCGTGAACAATCAACAGCAATCCAAACGAACTAAAAAAGTCACGGCGTGAAGACGGTGCCCAACAACCGACGCGTGAACGACCCCGATGACCTTGTACGCGCCTCACCTTCTCTTCACCCAAGAAAAGATGCTCCAACGTTCACAAGGACATACACGACGTCAAAGAGACGGAAAGCAATTAGCTTTTCCGTATCTCCCACCTCCGCTAGAGCAGACGAACAGCAGCACTATTCCAGTCTTGAGCCTCTGCAATTTTTGTCCTTGCTTCTGTGGGATGATGACACGCAAGAGCTCAAGGACAACCAAGGACGATTGATCAATCCCAAGCGTCGATTCCCCCATTCCTCTTTCGGAATGGGGTGAAATCGCAGGAAAAAAAGGTGTTTGTCCAAAAATGGTGAAAGAAATGGCTAGCATTTGAATTTTTGAATGAACCCTTTTCTCGATCTATTTTAAGATGGTTTTGCCTTTATTTTTTGAGGGGATCAGCCGACAGAGAGTGGAAAACAGGGAGATTTTTTTAGTCGGATTTTTTTTCCTTGAGCAAAAACACATTGAAAGCAGCTTAAGCAAAATAGCTAAAATACATAGAGATACATCCTAGGCAGAGGAAATTTAGTTGTGGTTGAAGCATTACGTCTCTAACTCGCTTTGCCGCTGGTTCCCTCGAGTTTTATTCAAAATTCAAGATTTTACCTGAGTTTTCTTGTTGCTGTTCGTGTCTGAGCCTTTTTGTGGTCGAAGAATCGTGACTGCTGCCCGTTCTTGTCTCAGTTCAGCTGCCCGGAAAAAGGTAATATTCACTCCTTTGTTTACTTTTCATTTCAATTCCGAGTATTACTTTTCATTTGGAGCACTGATCCATTTTGTTTCTCTAAAAGTTGATGATCCCATATCTTTCTTGTCAAAATAGTTTAGTTATTAATCCGTTTTAGACTTGGAATGTGTTGATTATGTTATTTCGTCCTCCTCACTGCTTCATTGTGCTCTTGTTTGTCATCTTCTTGTTACTTCTATCTGTTATCGTAGGTTCCAACATGATTAGCCAAATCTCGTATTTTACCCCTGTCTTTCTTTAGTCATTTAAGTGGTGTTTTCGTGAGTAGTTTGAGTGATGTCTATATCTCTTTGATTTCTTTTCATGACATTATGTTGACATCTCATCTATTGCAATGCATCGATTTACCTCAAGTTTACCTTTACTTTCCAGAAAATAACCGTTTTGGTTCTTGTCTAATATGAAAATATGTCATGAACTTATTTGACACTTAGCCTTAATATTGGTTCTCTCTCGTCTATGAGCTTTAATGTGAGGGCCTTTGCAAACTTTAATCAACACGTCATAAAATTCCTTGTTGAATTTTTCAGATTGGGTAGATATTGTTTAGTCAATTGTGCTTTTACTTATCTTAGCATTTCTCATTATTTCTTTTTATATTTAAGTCTCGATAGTTTGAGAGTGTATGTGCTTTCACTCCACTTTAGTATGTTCTTATAGTTGCCAATAATGGAATATGATTTCTTTACTTGCTTTGGGTGGTCACTGATTCCCTTTCCTCCCTTTTACGTGTTTGAGTCAATGCCATATTGATGGATGTCTAATAAGTTCTCTTAGTTTAGGATATATGATGCTTTGTTTTGTTATTTTTATATTTTTATTTTTGTAGTTTGCTTGGACCAGCAATATGTAGTGTCTAAAAATGATAAAAAATGTGATTTTCTGATTGAGTTTAATTAACCCTTAGTATGGAGTTATCGTTTCTTTAAAATACCGTTTCCTTAAATCATTGAACTTGACATGTTTAATTTTTCATCGGCTCGTAACCCAATTTTTCTAGAAATTATATTTTTTGAGGGAAAGCTTGACCCATTAATTTTCAATCTGGAAGCATGATTATGGGTCATATGCAATTAAATAGTCCCTCTTGGGAATGTTGTGGGAATTATATCATCGGTGTGTTTCTCTTCCTTATGAATTAATTATTGGACCATGTGTGTGCTGAGGTTTATATATTTCCCTTTCTAACTCTTTCATCTGTTGTTGCATGTGAAATCTCCCGAATCCTCATGGATTATATCCCATCTTCCTCTTGCATTTTGGGAGAGCCAAAAAGGCTCAAATCCTTTCCTTTATCGAGTCAGTCGGTCCTAAAAATTGACGAACAGGTTCCGAAGTTGAAAGCAACACAAAATCGAGAAATTGAAAAGATTGGGCCAAGGGCCCACTCTTAATTCAAAAATTGTATTTTTGGGCCTAAGCCCATTTGTTTTCTATTATTTATTAGTCTAGGACAGGTGCAACTCAAATGGGCCGAAGGCCCAAATAGAAAATGGGCCCAAATACTGGTCCAAGCGGACATAAACCAGATTTGGGCCCAACTCTCTTTCCCTCTCTACTTTACTGTGCTAATTTTACTTGTTAGTATTTGTTGTTAATCTTAAAGGTCGAAAATATTCAAATCCCCGAAAGACACCCATTTCGAATTAATTATTTAAACTAAATTACTCATCTTTCACTTGACTTAAAATATAAATAAAATAAAAAATAAATAAGTTTATGAAATACTTCACTTAGATAATATTTCATTATTTTCCTATTAAAATGGTCCTAACCATAAAGTAGTTCAATTTTACAAATCAAGTTAATTTAAAACATTTTAGCCAAATAATTAATTGTCGGATAACCGCATATTAGCGGGCATTTCGGGTGCTTTCAAACCCTTCCCGAAATGCTAATATGAACCTCGAACCCCTTTGAATATTTTCATTTGATTTCTATTTTAATCTTTTGAAAAAGTAGTTTTCTTAATTTTTCTTAAAAATTAAGTGGCGACTCTAAAACCAGTCTTAGTCTATTTTTTAAATAAAACAAGGAGGATCATGCTAGTCACCTCAGAGTAGTTCTTCAAACTCTCAGGGATAGAGAATTGTATGCTAAATTCTCTAAGTGTGAATTTTGGCTTGAGTTTGTGGAATTCTTAGGCCGCATTGTTTCTGGTGATGGGATTAGAGTTGACACTCAAAAGATTGAGGTAGTGCAGAACTAGCCTAGACCGACATCTCCAACTGATATTAAAAGTTTCTTGGGATTGGCTGGATATTATAGAAGGTTTTTCGAGGGATTCTCATCTATTTAATCCCCGTTGACTAAGTTAACTCAGAAAATAGTTAAGTTTCAATGGTCTGAAGCTTGTGATAAAAGCTTTCATGAATTGAAAACTAGGTTGACTACTGGCCCAGTGTTGACCTTACTAGAAGGTACACACGGTTTTGTTGTGTATTGTGATGCGTCCATAGTTGGACTGGGTTGTGTATTGATGCAGAATGACAAAATTATAGCTTATGCCTCTAGATAACTTAAGATTCATGAAAGGAATTACCCAACCCATGATCTAGATATAGTTGATGTAGTGTTCGCTTTGAAAATATGGCGTCACTAGCTTTATGGTGTTCATGTGGATGTGTTCATTGATCACAAGAGTCTTCAGTATGTATTCAGTATGAAAGAGCTTAATCTCAGACAAAGAAGGTGGTTGGAGTTACTCAAGGATTATAAAATGAGTATTTTTTTTATCACCCAGGTTAGGCTAATGTTGTTGTGGATGCTTTAAGAAGGTTATCTATGGGTAGTACTTCCCATGCTAAGGCAGGCAAGAAAGAGTTAGCAAGAGATCTACATATATTTGCACGATTAGAGCCAACCTTCTTTTTTTTGATTCGTTTGACGAGGGAAGGAGTCTGGTTAATAGTTTCCAATGAAGGAGGAGTAGTGGTGGTGAATGGGGCTGAATCATCATTAGTGTCTGAAGTGAAAGAGAAACAAGACCAAGATCCTATTTTGCTTGAATTAAAGGCAAATGTTCATAAGCAGAAAGTGATGTCTTTGAACAAGGGGGAGATGGTGTATTGAGGTATCAAGGTAGATTGTGTGTACCAAATATGGATGAAATCCAAGAGCGGATCATGGAGAAAGCTCATAGCTTCAGATATTCTATCCATCCTCGCTCCACAAAGATATATCGTGACTTGAGAGAAGTCTATTGGTGGAGTAGTATGAAGAAGTGTATTGCAAAGTTTGTTGCTAAGTGCTCAAATTTCCAACAAGTCAAGGTAGAGCACCAGAGAAACGGTGGTATGGCTCAGAACATAGATGTTTCGGAATGGAAGTGGGAGATGATCAATATGGATTTCATTACGGATGGACCCAGAGGCAGCATGATTCGATTTGGGTGATTGTAGATCGAATGACTAAATCAGCCCATTTCTTACCAGTAAAGACTACATTAACAGTAGAGGATTATGCCAAGTTATATATTCAAGAGATATTCTGACTTCATGGAGTTCCGGTGTCCATCATTTCAGATAGAGGTGCGCAATTCACCACACAATTTTAGAAGTCTTTCCAGAAAGGTTTGGGTTCCAAGATAAATTTGAGTACTGCTTTTCATCCTTAGATTAATGGTCAAGCAGAGCGTATGATTCATACTTTAGAGGATATGTTGTGGGAGTGTGTGATCGATTTCAAGGGTAGTTGGGATGATCACTTACCTCTAATAGAGTTTGCTTACATCAACAGTTATCACTCTAGCATCCAAATGGCTCCCTATGAGGCTATTTATGGGAGAAGATATAGATCTCCTATTAAATGGTTTGAGGTTGGTGAGGCTGGGTTGATAGGACCAAACTTGGTTCATCAAGCTATGGAGAAAGTGAAGACTATTCAAGAAAGGTTAAAAACAACGTAGGGTCATCAGAAATCCTATACAGATGGTAGGAGAAGAGACTTGGAGTTTGAGGTGGATGATTGGGTTTATTTGAAGGTTTCACCCATGAAGTGTGTTATGAGGTTTGGCAAGAAGGGGAAGCTTAGTCCCTGGTATATTGGTCTTTAAAGGATATCCAAGAGGATTGGCAATGTAGCCTACGAGTTGGAGCTACCGTCAGAGTTAGCAGCAGTCCATCCGGTGTTTCACATTTCTATGTTGAAGAAGTGTATGGGCGATCCTTAACTTATAATATTGACTGAAAATATTGGTATTAAGGACAACCTATCTTATGAGGAGATTCCCGTTGAGATACTTGATCGTGAGTTCCCAAGTTGAGAACCAAGGAGTTTTCATCAATCAAGGTTCTATGGAGAAACCAGTTTGTTGAGGAAGCTAATTGGGAGGCTGAGGAGGATATGAAAAAGATTTACTCACATCTCTTTGTGCCCGGAGAAATTTCCAATCAAGGTACTAATTATTTTCTTGGTACTTTTTAAGTTGAAATGTTGTGTTAAATTGCATGTTGGGTGTTAGATGTTGCCACCCCTAGTCTACTTGGAGTGATCTCATTCGAGGACGAATATTCCCAAGGGGGAGATATTGTAACATCCTGCCTTAGAAAGAGCTAAATTTGTAAAGAATTAATTGGGAAAGAGATAAATTTGTAAAGAATTAATTGGGAAAGAGCCAAATCTGAAATTTTACAAGTTATGCTTAAGTTGTGAGTTTTGGGTCAACTTCAAACGATCATAACTTTCAGTACAAAATTAGTTACGTGGCCCATGAGATATCAAATGAAAGTTATTGTAATCCTCTTTCCAACACTACCAAGTTTGTTAAATTTCAAGCTCGTATGAAGGAGATATGCCAATTTGAAATTGGTCTGTCCAGTTAAGGAAAGTTACCCGAATTGGTGAGGGGTACTTTGGTCTTTTCCTTACCCAATCAGATTCAAAATGATTTTTAGTAATATTTTGGGGACAAATCTGATTTGGGTCAGTTTTATAATCCTAATTTACGCTTAGGGTTTTGAGAGGAGTTCAAGAAGAGGAAAAGAAAAGAAAAGGAAGAAACAAACAAGATCTCTTGCGAATCGAGGATTTGTTTCGCCAAATCGAGGTATGTAACTTTTTTTTGTGTTGGGTTCATTCACCCACATGCCAATCATAATTTTACATATTCAAATTTCATCCATAAGATTGAGTATATTGGAGTTCTTGATGAATTCTTGATGAGTTCTTGAAGTTTGTGATCTATTCTTTAAGTATGAGGTTTTTTTGAGTTCTTGAGATGAGGATCTCGTGTTTGAGTATTTTTCTGGAGTAATTTAGAGTGAGTTTCGTTGTAATTATGTTGGGTCTATGAATCCATAAGAGTTTTAGGAGAATCGTTCGATTCTAGAGGAGTTAGACATGAAATTGAATTCGTCAAAATTTGGGCAGGGGCATGGGGCGCCGTGCCATGCAGTGCTCCCCAATTAGTGTTCTGTAGTTTGGGTACTGGCACACCGCTCCACTCAGTGTGCCCCAAACCACCTTCAGTAGTTCAAGGGCTGGCTCCCCACGCCACTAAGTGCGCCAGGGTCGCTAGGTCCCCTACCCTTCCAACCTTCTTTCTGTCTGAGTTCTTTTAAAGTCTACCTTCACTCCCTATTGGTTCTAACTACTCTAAACTACATCTAAAACATCGAGAGATTATTCATAAAGTTAATCATAATCCTTGAATTCATAATTCAATTTCAAGGTAAAGTTAAGAGTTAAGTATTGAGAGTTCTTTCGAGTCTTTTTGAGAAGTTTTTTACAACCTTTTAAATTTGTTTTAATGACTTGAGTACTTGAGTTGAGAAAGAGTAAAGTTGTGTTTCATTTAAAAAAAAATGAATATATGAGAACTAAGTATTCCCAAGATAAAAATTTTTACATTTAAAATGAAGGGAAAGATCGATTTCCAAAAGAGTTCATCAGGAGTTTTAAGTACTATCTCTTTTTAGAGAAATCTTTTGAGTAGTAATCTCAAAGTTGAGGATGAGGAAACGTTTTTAAACATATGAGCAAAGTCATATTTTGGGATTAATATTGAGCACCGATATGGGGAAGAGTTCAAATAACTCAAAGTCCTCATAAACCGTGTAACCAACGTGGGTAGAAAGGGTCATACTTTTTAGATGATTTCTTATTGCTTTTTAAGCATCACTTAGTGGATCCACTTAGTTGAGGAGTTCTATACCCCGGCAAGGTATAGGACAGTTCTGGCAGCGTGGACGAGATTGTCACGACCCAGGGTACACCCTAGATGTAACATAGCGTATAAGACCCCGAGAGGCCCCATACAAGCCTCTTAGAATTCAAAACCTAAGAAATAGAATAATAGAGGTAAATACAACATTTCAAGACCAAAAGTTTTATCGAAGTAAAAACGAAAGTTTAAAACACTTGTCTCATTAGCCATATAGTACAATAGAATGAAATTGGGCCTAGCCCATACATCATGTCCAAAACAGAAATATAAGAAGTAACTAAGAACAATGAAAGTCCGTCCTCGAAGCATGAGGACTTACTAAAGCTCGGGAACCTCATAATCAACCACTAGCCACAAAACTGGGAACCCTGACTGTCAGACCCTACATTTAGGGAAATGTAGGCAAGAGTATGCTTTAGTACAAAATAATGTACCAAGTATGATAGCTATGCATAAAACATTTATATCATTCTAAATGAGGACATTTCATGACATACAATTGACCAAGCTAAAACATGATATAAAAGAGTTAGAAAACATAAGTCATAAAACATGGTCAATGCAAGCTAACATCACTTAAAGTCTTTGAACACATATGAGATACTTGAACACATATGAGATACTTGATGATCTCCGGTGTCTCCCACACCGAAAAAGGGTTGTCCTACTTGCCACGGTAGAACCATGAACTTCTAGCTTAAGTGGATCCCCTAGCTAATGTCTATCTAGACAATCATCCTATGGGGGCACTGATATGTCCAAACTTACACCTTAATTAAGAGATATAAACGGTCAAAGTCAATTTATAGAACTCAACGTGAGTTAAGGTCGATCCCACAAAGAATTTCTATACATAAATGATTTCACTGTCGCATTTTACTCAATTGTCGTTATTATTTCCTAAAGAAATAATTACGGAAAGTAAAATGGGTTTAGTTGTGATGTTCTAGTTACTAAGATTTGTAATCAAAATCCAGATTAACAATTAACAGAGTTTTCAGTTCTCAAGTTGTTTTGATGATTAAAAGAAACCAGGATTGTGTTCCCCATAACGTTACACCTAATGTTCCTCCCTAGTTGAGTTTCAGGCAATTTATCTCTACAAAATACATATGAGTTAGATATATCTGATACTTCTCAGTCTAATCCGATGATGACCACTCAAGTCCTCTCGGTCCCAGAGTGTTACTAGTTTTACCCTCGCTTACAATGGTGTTAAAGTTCTTTTCTCTCAAACTCAAACTTTTACTCCATTTCTTCAAGTTAATTTAGCTTTTTCGTAACTATTACTTTTCTCTCGAACAAATAATAGATACAGGTTCACTCCAATGTGTGAACTCATCAGAATACGTTAATAATGAAAGTTAGATTAAATTTGCAAACATAAATCGCCTATCACTCATTTTACGGAATTAAAATTCAATTCACATCATAGATCCCACAATCCCAGTTGTGGTATTTAGCCACTCATGATTTCACGTAAACATTTAGAAGTATAAGATTTAAACATGTTGAGAAGGTACTTAAGAGAATAAGTAAATCGACAAGCTACTTTGATAATTCAACAACCAGAAATCCAAACTTCGAACTTAATTCAATGTTAAAGTCGAAAATAAAAAACTGAGAATAATGGAAACTTCTTCGTCGTTCAAGGTTAGATGAGATAAAACATAAAAAACGACCTAATCAATTCAAATAAAGTGTTTTGAAAAGAGTCCTACTCGAAGTAGGACTGAACTGTTGGACACTTCATGGCCACTTCTACAACTTGTCAAGGGCTTCACGGTCTGTGAAGCCCTTCATGGTCTTCACTTGGACTAACCCAAAATAGGCTCTTCAAGACCTGTACACTGTATCATTACCACAGACACTACCACGACTCATGACAATGACCACGGTCCGTATAGTTGTCCGTGGTCTTCACTTGATGAATTCCCTCTTCAACTTTCCAATGCCCCTTCACTGAGTCATTACCACGGGCACCACCATGACTCGTGACAATGACCACGATTCGTGTAGTTGTCCGTGGTCTTCACTTGATCAATTCCTTTTTCAACTTTTCCTTGCCCATTCACAGGCTCACCTTCACGATTGGCCCCACAGACCGTTATGAGGACCACGATCCGTGAGGTTGGCCGTGGTCTTTACTTGGTCCAACCTAATCTCAACTCCTCCGAGCCTTCATACTGGAAATGCTTCACGACCAGCACCACGGTTCGTGACAAGGACCACGACCCTCTAGGTGCTCGTGGTCTTCACTTGATCACCATCATCTTCTGCTTCTTTTTTTATTTTTCCACACAAGCAAGAATCTGTCTACACATTCAACAAACACATCAAAGCATACAAAAATACACTCAATTCTAGTATTAATCCTTAGTTTTCAGGCATCAAATGTGCCAAGATTTCGCGGCACATCAACACCCTCAATTTAGAACTATTACTTGTCCTCAAGTGATGAGAAAGCATACATTCAGTCCTCAAATTATTCAAACACTTTTGAAACCATGCAGCAGCTATCTCAAACACAATTTGTATCCAAAACCATGAATCTAACATGCAAGGATCAATCTATGACATCTCATTACTCACAGTCGATCATGCTTATGCCTGTGAATTATCAGCTAACACAATCTACTCTCAAATGCAATCACTGTGTCCTCACACCAAAGAAGTCCCTCACTCATGATAATTGGGACTAAATACTACGCTCACACTCTCAAGGAACTTCTAACACTAACAACGAACTACCATATGGTTGCCCTTGTTTTCTACGCTCTATCTTTCAAACACCCAGAATAGGATCACTGTAGGACTTTATTGGGTTGTAACATAGGCTCAGTCTACAGAATGCCTATTTGGGTTTGTGAGTGACTACTCCCTTGGTTTTCCAAAGTTTCGTTTGCACACAACTCTTTTCTGAGCAATTCCCTCTTTTTCTTCATTTCAGCACATCCCAGCAACCATTATTTTCTTTTTCCTTTTCTTTTCTTCATTTTCTTTTCTTTTCTTCACACTTTTTTTATATGAATTTTTTTATATGCACTCAGCTCACTGGTTGAACCTTCTTCTTCACTTCTTCTTTCTGCTCGGATTGCAATCACCCTCAACTTAGGCTTTGTCCTGAGTTGTAACATCGTATCTTCGGAGACAAAAGGATATGATATTTACTCGATAAGAACTAAAATTGATTTTTAGGCTCAAATCGGGTTCAAGTGATAAGCTTTTTATTTGGTTGTTTTATTTTTGGCTTTTTAATGGCTTATCAAAAATGGCCTACCGATCCTTTCCTATTCGGTTATTTTCAGATTTAAGCAAGACTACTCGGGCAAGTTCTAGTTTATGCTCCTACTATTAGACTTTGAACAACACTCACACACACGACACAGGACTACGTTCTCCAGTTTCTTGGTTCACCAATTTATTTATCAGACTATCAATGTTCAACATGTAAGTATCTAAGATATCATCTAAAGATCCTAACAGTCAAATTTCAGATTAAGGTCCTCATTTTTCACATACTAGTTGCTGCACAGCTCAACACACAAACACTGCATATTCTTATCAAAACAAAAACAAAAACAAAATCATCATTGTTCACATAATACACATGGAGTCAACCTCCATTCATCATAACAACTAGAATGGCAGGTTGCTCACCACCCCCTCCCCAAACAAAAATACTTTACCCTCAAAGTTAATGAAAAAGAATCAAAACAGGGCTATGAGGAGGGGTCATACCTATGGCGCTCTAGGCACCGGTATTCGTATCAGCATTGACAACCTTATCAACGGGTGCACTCTCAGAACTCAGCACATGATCAGGCTTGCTACCACTCGCCGAGGCAGGTGCTCTGCTACCAGAAGCTCTAGCTAACATTTCATCTCTCTGTTGTTGCTCAAGTGCTTTTTTATCTCGAGCTTCTTTCCTTGATGCCCTACCAGCTTTATTTTGTTGTCTTCTTTCCTCTCTAGACTGGTCAGCAGACAGCTCCTCATTAGATTCTCCGGCTTTGTGTTTCCTCTTGTCGGACTTACTCTTGGGTAGTTCACCCTAGAAATTGTCAAGTGATTAAGTGAAGGGTGCCTGACTGAGCAATTACATCAAAGAATCTGGCATGACCGGAGTGGGTACCTGTACCGGCTCTTCAGCCAGTTTAGCAACCTGAGTTTGCATCTTGACCAATTGTGATTTGAACTCTTTAGTATCTACTAAACCAACGACCTGGAATCGATCCTGGACAAGGATCTCCAAACCATCCATCCTGTATTTTAAGACAGTCAGCTCATTTTGCATCTCATCTTTAATCTCTTTCTTCGTAGCTAACATATCTCTCTCTATTAGCTGAGGCATTCAGTTTACAATCTGGTCGACTAAAGTCCTGGTTTGGCGCTGATCTGCAACTAATTTCTCAACGAAAAGCATAGGAATAGTGACATAGATACTTGGAGCCTATGAGACCGAAACTAGTGGTGGTGGTGCTTTTGTGGAAGGCTGTGATGAATATCCATGTTCTGAACCTCTATCCGCATGTGGGATGTTAATTGGTACGTGAGGAACAACAACCAGAATACCCACAACTCCAGATTTTGCACCAAAGAGATGGTTCACGACATCTTTGATTTTAGAAACATAGGTGAGTCTGAATGCTTAACCCTATCTGTCAACCAGCCTTTTTGGGGGAATGTTCACTTGTCGATATAATTTACCTATCAAACAGGGAAATAGAAGTCCGGCTCTCTCATTCAGTGCCCTGTCTCTCATCTCGGTTGCTATAATCCGCCCCACATTTACCGGGTAACCAACCATGAGGCATGCTACCAAAGAAGCCAGTGAAGGAGACAAGGTGTTATCATTAGCCGTCGGTCTCAATTATGCACGGACATCAGCCCACCAAACCTTGACTGGAAAAGATAGTGAAGCTTTCGTAATGAGTGTTGTCGTTGTTGTGACCCAAACTGCATTCTCCCCATCTATGGAAATTTTCCTCGCAATCCAGTGCAAGACCCTCTCTCGAGAACTCTAAATCTCCATCGTAGTATCACTCGTGACCTCATGGTGTTTGCCCTCAAAAAAGCCCAACTAAAGCTGGTGGAGTGTATTCTGGACCATGCAACATCCTGTTAATAGTAGCCTCAGAGATATCTATTGATTTGCCCACCCCAGGTAATGACAATGTCCTTCTGATCCCGTTTAGTTTCCTTAGTTTCTGTAGCAAAGTTCATCAATGTAGCTGCATAAGATATATAGAACTCTCTGACCAGGTGGCTAAAATATTCTCTAGGTGCATTATTCATCCAGTCAAACTGATAAAACTCGAAGATCCGATAAATTTCAGGAAATGCTTTGATATCAGCCACCACCACTCTAGTCTCAAGCATAATTGCTCTCTTTTTGAAACCTACATACTTAGTTACAATGCCATGATTAAAGAAGTCCTCGCACCTGTTCACAGTCCACATCGAACGGAAACAGTCAATCAGTTGTTGTCTCACCGCGGGATCGTGTTCATGGATGTGAACATACTGGACCATGGTATTGTCGGAGGTGATCTCTACATCCTCTTCTATAGTACCTGCCTCATCCCGTGCTTCAGTTTCAACTTCTGTATGCATTGTAGGTGGAGAAGTAGTAGCATTATTCTGAGTGTCACCAACAAACTCTGCACTTCCTCTAGAACCAGTATCCGACTGGCTTCCCGAACCAATATCCGATTTACTCCCCCATTCCTCACCGCTACCGGAACTACTACCTCCCTCTTTAGACTGGGAGGAGTGTCTTGGATTATGGCGCTTGCTGTTCTGGATGTAGTAGCTCGAGGTGGATGATCTTTAGGTGTAACATTTATCTATACCTCCAAACTACTAGATTTTTGAGTATGATCACCTTCGGATTGCGAAGCAGTAGGTGAGGAATGTGGAGCTGCATTCTTTATTTGGGGAGGCATAGTACATGACCAAAGCAAATACCTATTAATAACCAATTTCAGAAAAATGACACACTATCGGGTACTCAGACTTCCCCTATGTAATTACATCGTGAAGCCTTGCCTTAAGAATGCCGTCACCCAATCTATCATTGGGAAGGACCACATAATCAAACGACAAAATAGAAATAAAAGTACAAAAAGTAAACTTTACAAAATATAAGTAATCTATACGGGGGCTCACACGGGCCGTGTTAGGTACCATGGTCCGTAAAACCTCTCGTGGATTTATTACAGAATCATTGTGCAACAGTGGGTTGACCAAGTATTTTTTTACGGATGGACCGTGGATTGAACCACGGTCCGTGATAATGCTCGTGAACCTATTTACTGGGTGGATGGAATTCAAGTGTGGTCCACGAGTGGTTTCATGGCTCGTGGTGGCTTCCATGGTCCGTGAAGCCTCTCGTGATATTACACTTGACAATTCATCCAATCATTTTCTCCCCCAACTTCACTGTAGTGCAGGTTGACAGTACCAAACCCCCATTTTTATACAGGATCACAATGTGACTACTAACACTACTAAGGGTGTGTTTGGTATGAAGGAAAACATTTTTCGAAAAATGTTTTCCAATTTTCTCATGTTTGGTTGGGTAAAATATTTTCCAAATCAACTCATTTTCCTCAAATTTAAGGAAAATGACTTCCCTTCAAAATTTAAGAAAAACATTTTCCAAAACTCTATTCCAACTTTAAATTACAATTTTTTTTGTTGAAAAAATAAATTTATTTTGTCCCTACCCTCGACCCCCCACCCACCTCCTACCCATCCCCTCCCCCCTCCCCCCCAAAAAATAATTTAAGTTTGTTTTAAAAAATATTTTCAACTTCAAAATT
>JAJOOO010010759.1:0-12567 GCA_029582685.1 Solanum piurae
AAAAATGAAATTTTGAAGTTGAAAATATTTAAAAAAAATAAACTTAAATTTTTTTTTGGGGGGGGGCTGGTAGGGGGTGGGTGGGTGGGGGGTGGGGGAGTCGAGGGTAGGGGTGAAAAAAATAAAATTTTGAAGTTTAAAATATTTTTTAAAAACAAACTTAAATTTTTTTTCCGGAAAATGTTTTCCTTCATACCAAACACACCCTATATTATAATTTATTTTTAAAATCTAGGTGTATTTATTTTAGTTAGTTGGCAGCAATGGAGTGATTCACTTTTCCACGTCAGCGCATTTGTATATCACCCATTTTGCCTGAAATATTCGAATGTTTTTTTTGTTAAAAGGTTGGATAGTTAAAGTGTTTGTTTGTGCACTATGAAAGTTGGAGGTCAAAGTTGCAATTTGAAGCCAAGTTTAGAGTTCAATATATGTATTATGCCAATTCTAAATGATTAAAGAATTGAATGTGTTACATTTTTTAAAGACATAAAGTTATTAGAATATCATTTATAGCCTTAAGGTGCCTGTCCACCTACCAAACCCTTTCAAATGTAATTGTATTTGACCTTGATTAGTAATCATTAAAAAAGAGAAAAAGAATGAGTTGCTAATGAATAAAAAACAAAGCTAATAGAGAAACAAATTGAATCAATTTGTATATTTAAAATAATCATTCAATCATTTAGAATCACCAACCCTTTATTTTATTTGAGTTCATATATTTTTAAGTAATAATTTTAATCAATAGTTAAGTTTTGTTAACTTCAAGTATCAAAATCTCACACTTTAAATAATTAAAGGTTAAATGTGCATAGTCAAATAACACAAGAACCAAAACTAGCATATGCAATAATACATGAACTAAAACACCTATTTCCCCTATATTTTATTTACCTTTTCATATTAGCTCTAACTCGTACTATTTTCTTATAGATTTATTATTCAAAGTTGACCTGTAATATTATGTAACGACAAAGAATGATACAAAATGAATACACTATGAATACAATACATTATGAAACAATACGTAACAACCATCCAAACAGAGAGTAAATATTTGATATTCCATATATATTGATAAAATAATGTTTACAAGTACTTTTATTACATTTTAAATTATGGCTATTTTCTTAATAACTTCGAGGAAATAGGCTATATTTTGAAGAATTCCTAATACTTCTCCGGCTTTAGATATTCGTTTGGCTACAGACTTTTTTTTCCTCTCACAATCGAAGAAGAAAGCAATGGGTGGAGCGCAGGCAATGAAGAGAATTCCACGAATCAAGTTTCCACAGAGGCATTCAAAGCCTTCTGGTATGCCCCATCTACTTTTCAGCTTTTGGGGTTCTGTAATTTTTATCTGAATTTATGAATATGTTGATGAATTCTTGATTTGGTTGATTTTTTTTTTTTTGCTAATTTGATTTTGGCTTATGTTTTAGAGCTGAATGGTAGAGTAGATTCGTATAGTTGACCCCAATTAGTTTGTAATTGAAGCAAAGATGATTGATACCTTTTTGGTTAGTTATAGTTATGAGTTATGTTCAGTTTTAATCAAATGATAAAACTGTGAAAAAATAGCTGGTGAAGAAGAGAGTTGGGGGTGTGCGGTTAAGAATCAATAATTTTTGCTTCGAGTGATGAGTAATTTGATAATTTGATCTTCCGAAAGGGTTCATAGAAATTTCTAATTTAGAGTTTGTGGTTGGTTTAGAAAGTTACATTTGTGGATCTAGGACATTTAGCTAGGAGCAATTCCTCAGCAAGTTTATTCCTTTGTGAATTTATACCCCGTTATACTAGATTACAATTAAAGAGTCATTATTGAACTGAAAAATGCTAAAATTTTGTTCTTTCTGTTAAAAAACTAGAAATAAAAACTAATTTACAAGTAGTTTAACAAAAAGGAATCGTCTTTATTTCCCGCTTCATTCTTTTCTTTTGAAAAATTCCGCATGTTTCTGTTTTATACCAGAATGGTATAGATGATTGATGTAGTCAATGCCAATTAGTTTGGGGTTGAAGCAAAGTTGATTGATTGATTGTTTTTTGTTAACTTTTTCGTGTGTTCAGTTTCAATCAAATAATAAAACTGTGAAAGAGTTCGTGGTAATTAAGAGGGGTTGGGGGATGGTGGTTCAGGATCAATAGTTTTGCTTAGAGTGATGAGTAATTTGTTAGATTTGGTCCTTTTGGTAAATGAGCTTAAAAGGGTTCATAGAAATTGTTGTCGGTTGGTTGAGAACGTCCCGCTTCCTCTGCAAATTCATTCTTTTGTGAATTTATACCATGTTACTAGACTACGCGAGTGCATTTGAAGTCATTATTGACTAGAAAAATGCTAAATAATTGCGTTCTTGTTTTCAAAAACTAGAAGTGAGGACTAAATTGCTAGTAGTTTAACAAAAAGGACACATCTTTATTTTCCCTTCTATTCATTTTCTTTTGAAAAATTCTCTTTATTTCAATTTTAGAGCAGAATAATATAGATGATTCATGTAGCTTAGTCCAGTCCTATTTTGGGATTGAAGCAAAGTTGATTGAGTGATTGCTTTTTGTTTACTTATAGTTGTGTTTAGTTTCAATCACGTAATATAACATGAAAGAGTTGCCGGTAAGAAAGAGGGGGTGGGGGTGGGATGGTGGTTCAGGATCCCTAATTTTTCTTCGATTGAGGAGTATCTATTAGATTTGATTGTTTGGTGAATGAACTAGTTTTGAAAGTGTTTGTAAAGTGTGTCTAAACATGTGTCACAGTTGGTTGAGAAAGTACCAGTTGGGGATCCTACGGTATTGACTAGGAGCAATTCCTCTGCAAGTTTTTGTTTGTGAATTTATACCATGTTACTAGAATACCCAATTACATCGAGAGTCATCTTTATTTTCTCTTTAATTCATCTTCATATGAAAATTCCCTTTATTTCAATATGTGGGAGGAAGTTTCTTCCTTTAAGATGTCCTTTAGGATATGAATAGGAAATGATGTTTCTTTTGAGGAAAAATCATTTTAATACAATAGTAGATGATGCTATAGTTGTAGCCGATAAGGGTTATGACTTCAGACTTCGGATTTTACTTTTTCTTGTTATTCTAAAAAAAAAAGAGATTTACTTTTTTTTCTTGTTATTTAGTTTGTGCATTAGTTTGATGGCTTTTAGATTTTTCCAATGTACTGCATCCTTTGAGATTTGGACAAGCAACATCTATTCATCTACTTGAAGTTTGGTCTTCAAGGTAGTCCAAAAGCTATCAAACAGCTTAACACATTAGTTTATAATCTCAGATCTTCTAATTAGGCAGTTCACTGGAGTTTCACCATTCAAACTGTCAAGAGATTTACTGTCGATGTTGTATTCTATGCAAGTTTTGCTTGTAGAATTTAATGTCCCTCTATGTTGGAGGAGACTTGAATGAAAAATATTTTGGAAATATACATGATCTCTTCCTTGCTTCTTCTCTGTTCTCCTTCTTTTTCCTTTTCATAGCTCTTTAGATTCTCTACTCATTCCTCACTGTTTCAGCACTTCATTACATATTGTCCAGCCCCTGAACAGTCTTAAATACCCTCATTTCGACTTCGTCCTCTCCTTGAAAATCTTGTTATTGGACATTAGCACATTATATCTGCAAGTTAAAGTCTGATCTGTATTTGGTTTTGGAAGATCCTGCATCAAAAACACCCCCAAAAAAGAGTTTTTCTTGAAAGCTGTATAAAGTTACACTTCTAGTACTCATAGGTTGTGGCAAGTAAAAGGCTTTCATGTTGGCAACAATTTATAAATTCATTATATTGGCTATGGATGGTTTCAGGAGAAGTAGAGGTAGACCAAAGACATATTTGGGAGAGGTGATTAGACAAAACATGTCACAGTTTTAGCTTACCGAGGACATGACCTTAGCTAGGAGGTTGTGGAGGACACAAATTAGGGTAGACGAATAGTAGATAGGAGTGCATTGTCTTGCTGTCCATCATACTAGTAGTGACAGTATTACTCTTGTAGTTTCTTGTCCTTCGGTTTTTGTTACTATTTGTTGCTTTTTGTACTTTGACTATCGTATTATTGTGTTGTAGTACTATTTTGTTGCTATTTGTTGTTTCTTGTATTTCAATTACTTCCTTTTCTAGACTGCTTTGGACTGTTTTTTTCTTGAACCGAGAGTTTATCTGAAACAACCTCTCTACCTTTGAGGTAAGAGCAAGGTCTGCATACACTCTAACCTCCCCAGACCCCACTTTGTGAGACTACAATAGGTATGTTGTTGTTGCCATTATTATGGTAAGTCTCATCAATCTAGTCCCTGCTTTTCAGTAGTATGTATCACTGAGCTTTTCTGGCTTCATATATTTACTTGTAGTTTTCCTTATCAGTAGCTTAAATATGGCCCTTGAATGCTGATGGAGATTAATGGCTATTAGTACATGGGAGAAACTTGTAGGGGTGCTAACTTACACTATCTCTCAACTCTCAACGTATCCTCCTTCAAACCTGCCCTATCTATTGTCGTATATCACCATTGTGTTGGTCTTAATTGACTGCAGGTCCATTCTGTGCTTTATTCGTCCCACATCTTAGGTACCATCGTTCACCAATTTGTGGTTAGTCTAAGGAGTTGAAGACTGTATAAACAATTTCACGTTCTATGGTGAATTCACAAGTTGCGGGGATTACCAGGAAAAAGCACAAATTGTTTATAGCTGCCAGATTCCAAATTGTTCTATGGTGAATTCACAAGTTGTAGCAAGATTCCAAGTGCACCACTTATATCTAGAGTCGAATCTCATATGGTCACTCAATTAATAATTATTATATCAGAAAGTCACTTTTTCTGTTGAAAAAGATTGGAATCAAGAAAAAAGACGAGTTTTCTGAAATAATAACTATTAGTTGAGTGACCATATGAGAAATCACCATCTTATATCTGCCAGTCCAAAAGTTTACTGGTGTAACTGACTGCTATAACCCATTGTGATAGTGTTAAATCACATCACAGCATTCCTCTTTGTGTTTAATTTATCTTTTCAATCCTGGGTTTAGGACTGTATATATTCTTTTTCATGGTGCCTCAGTCCTATGCTTGTCATGCTTGCTTGTTACTATCTTGTTTTTTTGTTCTTTTTTAGATCTAGTAAACAGTGTGAATCTGGTTTGTTTAAGAGGGAGAATGGGCTTTATTGATTATTGATTACTAATGCGTTTAGCTTTTAACTGGATATATCTTACTTCATCCAAAAAAAAAAAAAAACACACTTGTACACTTCCTTTCTTTTCCCTTTTTTTTCTTAAAACAAAACATGAAGGTCCTTTTTTCCTGCAGGTACCACATCACAGAATTCCCAACATCAGAAAACTCCAGCAGCTGAAGAAACTCCTCGAACATTTTTCTCAAAGTCCCCACCTAGCATGTCTGTTGCAGGGAAGGCTTCTGATCAACCCAAAAGAACACCAGTTACTCAGGAGGAAATTGAATCCATTCTGGTACACAGTCTTGAACTTATTGACATTTTCATACAGGCAATTTGTGTTAGCTAGAGGCCTTTGCCTATTTTTTATTTTTTTTTCTTTTTTCTTGGTCACCGTGATGTCTGGGCTCGAGGTAGGCCAAAGAAGTATTAAGGAGAGGTAATTAGACAAGATATGGTGCATCTTCAGCTTATCGAGGACATGACCTTAAATAGGAGGTTATGGAGGTCGTGCGGATTAGGGTAGAAGGTTGGTAGGTAGTTGAACATTGTCTCGCTATCCGACGGGATCCCAGCCTGGTTATATGACAGATAATGCACCATGATTGAGTAACTTCTAGCCAGTGGTGTTTGAAGAATCGTGTGTAAAAATCCCAAACATGAACTGACAATCAAAATGACCTTTCGAACATGGACTGGAAAACAAAATGACATTCTAATGAATTGTAGTATTTTCCTCTTTTGTTATGCTTTCAATTCGTTCATCTATCTAATTGTTTTTGTCTTTTGGCAGTTGGGTGGCTGCATCTAACTTCAAAGCGAATTACCTTCAGAGAGAAGACACAGCTCACAACTTCACGCTTATGTTTAGTGACTGGTTGACTACATTTTCGTGTTTATGTTTTAGCTATTGTACTTCTTGAAACCAGTGACATGATTGTTAATAATTCGTTATGCACGGAATGGTTATCGAGACCTGGATTGGCAAACTATCGTGTACATTGATAGGCTTTATTCTTTGGTACAGAATGTAACCATTTGCAGACATTGCATGACAAGATTTCTCTACCATCTGGCTAGAGGAATTTGTTATTTGCAGACATTGCATGATAACTTTTAGTCCTGTCAAATATCTAGAACTTAGTGGTAGGCTGTGTACATCACACTGGGTGCGACCCTCTCCAAGACCTTACTAACGTGGGATGCGTTATGCACTGTGAACTTATAGACGACTCCGACTTTGCTGGGATTGTAGCATAGTAGAGGTCGTTATTATAGACATTGCATGATGAGATTTTCTATCACCCAGTCAGAGAATTTGTAGAAATTCATTAACTATTTGAGCATGGAATCTTCAACTTTTTTGAAATGAAATTTATATATTTGTAAACTACGTGAAAATTACTAATAATTGATAATTTAAAATATTTAAAAGATCTATGAAAGATTTACGGTCAAAGATATATTTATTTGAATCTCAAAATTTAAAAAGTGTCACGTAAAATGGGACTGACGAAGTAATATTTTTAAGGTAATCGTCCTAAAACTGACAACCCATTAAATTTTAATGCAATGTAACAAGAAAATGAGAATAGAAATCAAAGGGGTAAAGGTATAATAATGATGTAAAGAATTAACTTAGGAACAATCAAAGAATAAGAATTATTACTCGATAATCTAGGATAAGTAAATTTGTTTTTTTTTTCTAATAGAATTTTTTTTCAGGTTCGAACCTAAGACATCTGGTAAATATTTCGACACTTGTTTGCATGCAACTTTCCACGATGTAGCATGTTTGTTACGGTTTCAACTGAACTTAATATTTCGACATAATGTGTACTAAATATTAAAATTTGAATTTTCATCATTATAAAAATCAATAAATTGAATTATAATTATTTTTAAAACTAATTAAAAATACAAAGTATATAGTAACATAATACAAATTTCACAAGCAACGAATCTGATTCATTAATTCAGCCCAACAACTCCGGGCCAAGATTTTGACCCAGCCAAAGCCCAAACTCTTTCTTCTACCACGCTCCTACTCAGCGCGTGCACTCACGTGTTCAATACTTGTAACAGTATTTAACTAAATTTAAAAGCTCACTCAACTGATCAATATACATTTTCATTGCTTTCTTCTTTTACTCTTCACAAAAAAAAAAACAGAGTGCATTAGATTTGTGTTTCCTTCTTCTTCTTCATCGGTTTACGTATTGAATCGGAATTTTGTTGTTTGAAAGATGAATTCTCAGATTTGCAGATCTGCTTCACGAGCTACCAAATCTCTATTCAGTTCAAGTTCTCGTGCTTTTTCCGGTAAAATTTTCGTTCCATTACTCCTTAAATCTAAAATGTTTCTTCCTTATTCACTTCCTCATCTAATTGTTCATGTATATATTTATATATAACAAAATTTATCAATCTATATGTGTATGTGTGTGGTGCATAGACTGATTCTCAATCTATGTGCATTTCCAGCTTGGTCTATTTATGTGTATGTGTGCAGACTGATTTCAAAATTCTCGTGCATTATCGAGCTCAGTGTGTGTAATTGTGCGTTGATTTGAAATCTTAGATGTTTCTATTATGACTGCCTTTAGCATTATTGATGTGTTTGATCTATCTATGTGTGTGTGGTCTCAGACTGATTTCAGTGCTCGTGCATCTTCGAACTCGGTGTGTGTGTGTTTGATCTGCCTGGGGGGAAGCATTGGGCTTTTCGATCATGATATATATTTCTAGAAAAAAAAGAATCAACTTATATATATGTGTGTTCACAGACTGATTTCAATTTTCGTGTATCTTCGAGCTTGGTCTATATATATGTGTGTGTGTACGCGCGTGTGTGGGCTGCCTTTAGCACTGTTGATGTGTTTGATCAGTGTGGAGAAGCATTGAGCTTTGTTCCTTCACACTTTTGATGATAGGTTAAATTTATACATAGGGATGATCTAGTGGGAATAACTACACGAGGGGCGGATCCAGGGTAGTGTAATTCGTTGAAAAAATTACACTATATCATAAACCAAACCGATTCAATGTCTGTATATCCTCGATCAGCCTCTATTTCTGTTTTTAACCTGTACAACTGACCTGGCTTTGCTCATTAGACACAATATGTCTGGCTTGCCCTATTTGCAGGGGGACGAGCAGCGGCTGCAGCAGCCACAGTTTCTTTGAGAGGAGTTGTGCCTTCTTTAGCTTCATATGGCAGGACTAAGTCCCGGAATTCGTCTACAGGTTGGATCTCGGGTATCCTTGCCCTTCCTGCAGCAGGTTGGTATCTTATAACTTACCTTTGTTGAATGTTGCTGCTAAACTTTTTTCTGTCCTTTGCGAATGCGCCTCTTTGGTGAAAATTTGAATTTTCTGTACGCAATGAATAACAAAAGAAATAGGATTCTCTAGTCTAATTTCGCTTATTCCTCCGTCTTTATCATATAGCTTACATGCTCCAGGAGCAAGAAGCGCATGCTGCTGAGGTACCTTATTATCGCTCTTCCTATGAATCGATGTGTTATATCTTGCATTTATCGTTACAGTCGAACCTCTTTATAACAACATCGTGTTTTTTTGGCTGCTATAGTGAGATGTTATAGAAAATATATAATATAACATAATATGATAGTTGGTTCCAAAGAAAACTAGGTTGTTACAGTGAAATGTTATAATAGAAAATGATTGGAATAAAGAGGTCTGACTGTATTTGCATTCTTTGTCAATAGAAAATGACTGATATAAAGAGGTCTGACTGTATTTGCATTCTTTGTCACAACTGATACGGCACATTTTCTTACAAGATGGAGCGCACCTTCATCGCCATCAAGCCAGATGGAGTGCAAAGAGGCTTGGTATGTGAATTCCATGAACTATCTTTGTCCCTCTGGCATCCATGATATGCAGATATAGAGTTCTCTATCGAATTGGCTAAGAAAGTTTCATTCCATTGCAGATTTCAGAAATCCTATCACGCTTTGAGCGCAAGGGTTTCAAGCTAGTCGCGATCAAAATTGTGGTTCCGTCTAAGGATTTTGCTCAAAAGCATTATCATGACCTTAAAGAGAGACCATTTTTTAATGGTCTATGTGGTTTCCTTAGCTCTGGTCCTGTCGTAGCAATGGTTAGATTGAATTTAGCTAAGTCTAACTTTACTTGTTTGCTAAAGAGTTTCACTTTAAATACTTCATAATCGAATTCTAGGTATGGGAAGGCGAAGGAGTGATTAGATATGGAAGGAAGCTTATTGGAGCTACAGATCCACAAAAGTCGGAACCCGGAACAATTAGAGGTGACTTAGCTGTTGTAGTCGGAAGGTACCAAAACTTCTTCTGTTAATTCCATAGTTAGGCTCCGTTTAAGATTAAGACGTTGGAATCTGAACAAGATGAGTTGCTTTCCAGGAACATTATCCATGGGAGTGATGGACCCGAGACAGCCAAGGACGAGATCAAACTATGGTTCAAACCAGAAGAGTTGGTTAAATACACAAGCAACGCGGAGAAGTGGATATACGGTGTGAACTGAACAAAAGTCGTTTTTCTTAATTTAAACTGTGACTAACTCCGAATGAATACTCGGAAACTATTGATTATCTGAATAAATCTCATGACCATTTCCCTTAGAGTAGCAATGTAACCTTTAGCAAACTGTTATTTAGATGGTTCAAATAATCAAATGTACTGAAATGTTGCTGAACCTTGTCAATTGCATTTTCCATTTTGATGCACCAACCGCCAAGCTGAGTGACGGGGAACCAGTGTCACCAAATTAACTTGCAGTCTCGGATATTTGAATAGACAAAGAGAGATGTTCTTCCTCCTCGTTCAAAGTATTGACAATGACTCTCTTTCCACCCGAAAATCTTAGTAAGCAGGGAAGATTGTTTGAAAACTTGTTTTTATTTTATGTTTACATAAATCAATGAATGCATGATATTTATGTTTAAGACCATGGTTAAGCAATGCATATTAGCTTTCCAATGCAGTACTATTATGTTTAAGATTATTATCAATTGCCAATGGAAGAAGGTTTGAATATATAGCAACATTAAGCAAGACGTACGTGTTTGTTTTCTTCAAACCCCTACTCCCCTCTTGTTCCCTGTTATTAACGGATCTCGGTTAATTTTCCTTCATTAGCTACTGAGATGTTTTAGTTCGCTAAGTTTGAAAAGTCAAAATAACACAGACTACACTAGCCACAGAGCTTGAATACAATTTCTAATATGAGATTCATGAATCATAAACCATGTCGATCTCACTGATTTTTCCCCTCTAAAAGTGTCCTTCCTTCTCAATGCCCGAGCTTCCACTCAATGCGTTCTTCTCAATTTTGTATAACTTAGTTAATGTTTTTTTTTAATTTCAATTATGTTGGTGTGGTGTGATGAGTTTGTCAAATGCTCGACAAGCCACTACATTAATGATGCATAAACTATGTTGGTCAATCAAGTTTGTTGAGTGATATTCCCGATCCAGACTAGAATAGGTGGCACGATTTCAATTGTTGCCGTGCAGGATGATATGTTTTCTATGTGGATGGTATACGAGGCTAAACCTCTTGGAAAATTAAATTTCAACACTTGGACAGAACAAATATACATAAAAACAAAACAAATTAAATACAAGTTATTTCCAACTAAAACAAAATTAAACTAAATTAGATTGAACTTGAGGACTTCTTAGAAATGGGAAAATTTAGGACAGACGGTTAACCTCCCCAAATCTTTCCATTTCTAAGAAGTCCTCTAGTTTAATTTCATTTAGGACAAGCGATCAACCTCTTGAAGAAAATAACGTGCATAGATCATGTAAGAAAGGATGCAGTGTTGCAAACCGCTCGTCAAACCTGATAGGTGATAGTTTCACACCTCTCTTAAAGAATGGACAGAGGGAGGAAGTACTTTATTGTATTGTATTGCATTGTATTATTTTGATAAATAAATGTGTTTGAATAAATTGCACAGTTTTTGCTTTTACATTCGATCATATATCTGTAATTTGAAGAGTAAACTTACAGTATTATAAAATATTTTGGATAAAATTATTAAAAAAAATTAAGATAATAGATAAAGTAATTGTTTAGATGTATTAAACACTTTTTAAAACATCAATGTGTTTTTGTACGGAAAGAGTAGAGTGTATTGGAGAAAATAATGCATGCATTGACTTTGTTTATTACAGTACTTTGTTTGGTACACATTTTCAACTTATGTATAACTAATGCTTGTATTGAAGAGCGTATTACTAATACCATAGATTTATATGCATTAGTTATGCAGTGAGTTCCAATGTATGTATTAACATGATTAAAGACACAATTATCCCTCAAAAACTTTTCCACAACAAATATTTTTTTAAAAGAAATTATGCAATGCACGATACTTTAGTACACCAAATCAAACGCTACATAAGAAAAATCTCAACATTACTAAATACATTATATTTTGCATTATTTTTATACACTCTACCAAACGATCCCTGTAGTATAGATATGTAAAGAGAACAATTGATTCTTTAAGTTATAAAGCTTACGAAAAAAATAATATTTAGGTGTGTTTTTTATGATTAATTTTTTTAAAATAACAATAAAATACTCTTTGTGTTTGTTTTTACTTGTCAAATGTCAAGTACTCCAAAAATAGATTATTATTTTTATTTTATTTGTCACTTTTAATATATGGTAAAAAAAACAATCTCTTATGTGTTTTACCCTCGATATTAGTTATTTATTTTCCAAGATCTAAAACTACACACTAATTATTAGGGGTGGGCATAAATACCGAAAAATCGAAAAATCGAATCGAACCGAAAAAATTCGGTTCTTCGGTGTCGGTTCTTCGGTTTTTCGGTTCGGAGTTCGGTGCAGGGGTCCCGAAACTACGGTGCACCGAAGAACCGAAGTTTTATTAAATAAATTTAAAAGTATTTATTATATTACTTAATTTTTAACTTTACTTGGCCCATTTCAATTTTTATATTTAGATCCTAAACTTAAATAGCAAAAATCTAAATAACAAAATAGTAAACCCTAAAGACCTAAAGTCTAAACTAAACAAAACTCAATTTAATTCAAGTTTGAGCAGCAATTTGGTGTTTTTACTTTCTACTTTATGATTTTATCATTTTATGTTGTTACTTTGAAGTGAGAACAACAAATTGATATTCTTACCTTTTATTGTTAGACGGTTAGTTGTTACTTTGAAGTTTGAAGTGTGAAGTGAATAACAATTATTACGTTATCATATTCTCTCTTTATTTTTGTTGACACCGAAAAACCGATTTAAAAACACCGAACTAAACCGAACCGAACCGATCTAGTTTGGTTTGAAATATGGTGCACACTTTTCTAAAACCGAATACCGAAGAACCGAACCG
>JAJOOO010010760.1:0-12601 GCA_029582685.1 Solanum piurae
ATTTTGTCATTTTGTCAGAGGAAAATCGCTGCCTCAGCAGCGATTTTGCCCTTTTGGTTAAAAAAAAAAGTGATGTGCCCTTTTGGAATTTTTGACAATTTTTTTGCCCTTTAGGCTCCGGACTCCATTATACATCCTATCAAACGATTCTTTTTTCTTACTCCATTCTATAAAAGTTAATGCATGCATTACTTTTTGTAATACAGTTTATCGAACGACCTAAGAGAGTTGAATGGAAGAAGAAAAGGGGATTTGGATAGTCAATTGGTTTGAGGAACGATAGTTGTAATCCCCAATTAGCTGATCAAGCACTGCAAAAAAAGAATTACACATGTTGGTGTTTATATCAAGTAAATAATGATTTTTGATAGGTAAGGAATATATTTAAAGTATTGAAATTGTCTTTTAAATGAGTAGTGATGAGAGTTTCAGTGTGTTTTCATCTAAATAAAATGATGGTAAAGATTTCGACAAGTCACGTTATTAAAGATAAAATAAGAGCCTAATTTGTAAAAGGTATATTTTTACCACAATGTATTAAGTACTACACTTAATTAATTAATTAAATAGCTACGGCAAGTAAGCCACTTTAACTTGGGTTTGGAGATGGAATCCCCACTTCTTGCGGCCAAAACTTTGAGTAAAATTGTTTATGATAAAAATTTATTCACATCGTGTGTTTATAAATTAACTTAATATTAGTGAAAATATACATTAATTATTATATATGTTCAAATATATGTGACGCATTTAATAATATGGTATGAATATTCACACATTATTTTTATCATTGGGATTCATTCATCCCAGTTCAAATGGTATAGTACTCAAATTCTAATTGTTGTGCATCTATACCTAACCTAGCCTTTTAATACGTAGTAGGTAGTAAAGTTGTAGAAATTTTTATTTATATGCATCGCACCTTCGAGGCAGATTGCGATATCGAATACAAGTATATATTGAAAAATAATGGAGCAAGATAGACGTTTAACGTGTTGTAGTAGAATATTTATGTATTTTTAGATTATTAATTCCATTTATTATAAAAAGAAATAAAAACTTTAATTCCACTTATATATTATAAATAATTACTAATAATTATCATTTAAATGACTTGATATTATGATTTTTTTAAAACATGAAGACATACTATGTCAAGGTTCAAAATCAAGAATATAAAATTATGAAACCATGTGAGAAACAACCCACGATCATAGGGATCATTAAAGATTTGATTTTGAATTTCCAAGTAGCAATTTTATATCATTTAAAAAAACATTGCATGTACTAAAGTCACCAAGAACCGATTAAATTGCAGATTATATAAGATTTCGACCTATTTAAGAAATTAATTAACCATTTACTGAAAAATTATCCTCAAAAGGGACAAGACGCTAAATTTTACTAGGTTGTGGATCAATACTATTTTAAATGAATCAATCATTTGTAGAGTTGGAATGTCAAAACAAAAGGCTAAATTTAAATTTTACTTCAATGTGTTTTTATATTACGGTTTAATTTATGTGATATAATTTTAATTGATAGAAAATATAAGAAAAATGTAAAAAGAAAAGATAATTTTTTTTTTATCTACCCTTAATTTATTTAGACAATTTTTGAAAAAGGTAGAACCTCTTTAATGAATAAATTGATTTTGGACTTCTATTAATTAATAGGTGTGAAATAGTAAACTCGCTATGTCAATTTTGTTTTTAATAGGTGTGTCAAGTAAAAAGTGGATCCGACTCCCCTCCATTTCGCAAGTCCACGTCTAGATTAGAGACATGTGTCATATTTAAAGTTTAAAGGTCAAGATAATATTACATTAACAAATATCATAACCATAGTTAAGTCAACTAATTTTAGAAAAATACTCTCCATATTTGGTAAGAATTACAATATATTTCATACAAAATTTGATATTTATTAATCATTAATTTCATCTTATATTTTTTATTCACATTTATATATTAAAATTGTAGAACATGAAACGTTTATATTTAATGTAATAAATAATAATCTTCAAAAACATTTCATTTAAAACAATGTTATCTTCTATTTCAAAAAAAAAAAAAAAAAGATAAAAGAATATTTATTAAAAAAAACATATATTTTTCCCCTTCAAACACAATAGCCACATTTTCTCCTTGGAATTATTTTGATATTTCACATTTAATTCTAAAAACCTTTCATCTTTTTTATTTTTTTTATTTTTTTATTTCGTGTCTTATATTTTATGGTTTTTTTTCCACACTGATAATGGAAAAAGGAAATTCAAATTATTATCAAAAGCCAGCCCTTAGCCTTTTAAACTCTTGTTAGGGAAAGGCGAGTAATTTGAGAATCACTATTATTCTTTCCATTTTAAAATAAGTATAGTATTATTTTTAGTTTGAACATATCTTTTTTTAAAACTATTTATATCTAGAAGTAAAATATACTAACCTACCTATAATTAATATAAAAATACTTTCAAAAATGTAACTCTATAATAACTTTTTGAAGAGGTAAATTCCGAAAAGTGGGAATAGGAGTTAATTGATGACAGAAAAGATTGTCTAATGCCTTATTTCTTCTTGAAAAAGTTTTATCTCTCTAGATTTGAATTCCTCCCGGAGATAACCAACCATCTTCCCTTTAAAAGGGGTTAGGGAGGTGAAATTGAAGTGAGAGTCCTTCTACAAGGGAATTTTATTCCAAGAGCTATGAATTGGGGCAAGGGTCAAAGCAAGCGAGTTGGTTTGTGAGGATATTCATGTCCGAACATGCTCATAAAAATCTTACCTATAGAATAAATAGGACAGAACGGGGAGTTCTCTTTATTTAAAAAAGAATAAAATTAACAAAACATATCATTAATATCTTCTTTATTATCAAAAATATCACTTATTTTAAATTAAAATAAAATAGTAAAATCACCACTTATTTTGAACCGTAGAAATAAGTCTATAAAGATGGCCCAGCCACATGCTTTGTTCAGATTTTGCGGCAGACCATAATATTCATCATCTTCTAATTATTACTTCCATTTAATTAACTCTATTAAATTAAGAACATCATCACTTACGAAAAAACCATTTACTTCACACCAAACCTGACCTCAATTTCACTAATTAGTTTCCTTTGGATTCTCATGTTGACTTCAATTATGGTAACTAATTATTATATTTTCTCTCATTAGAAGAATATAATGACTTTATGAAATATGTTCAGTCTACTAATCTTGAACATAGTAACAATTGACTTTATGAAATACGTCGCTCTGGCTAGGGGCGTAGCTACATTCACCAGAGGTAGTCACTCCAACATTTTTATTAAAAAATTATACAAAACTTTTTAAAGCTATATATTAAAGTTTTGAATACCTTTCACAAAATTTCTAACTTTATCGTTAACTCTAGCCTGTTTGATTATATTTTCTCGGCATATAATATATACTAATGAGATATAGCAAGTAGCTAGTTTTATGCTTTCAATATTGATATTACAGGTAAAGTTTAGTGACTTTAATCAATCCCAAGAGTTTGTAATATTAAACAATTGACATAGTAGCTTCTTATTATAATTTTTCAAAAATACGTAAAAAAGGTTGAATTGTGATCTAGATACCTAAAGCACAAGTTATAGGAAGAATAAAATAAAAGGACATCACATTGCAAGTAAGGAGAATATTTGTGTGATAATAAATCTAATAACATTTCACGTTATGTGTTGTTAATTCTTAATAAAAAATAATTAATAAAACATCGCTGGCTTTCCAGTGTTTCCATCTTGCCACCCCATGTTAATGTTCCCCTCATCACCTTCCATGTTCCCACTTCAAAACCTCTCCTCCATTAGCCCTCTTGACTTATTATTAACCCCGCCCGTCCGTCGCAGATTTAGAATTTTTATTAACTGGATTTGTAATATAAAAATATAATACTTAAGGTGAATTTCGAACTCCTTAAACCCCTAAATTAACTTCTAGTCTTGTGTTTGCAAGATTCGAAGTTTTTATATACATATATATACACTAAGAAAAACTCTTATATATACAATGTAATTTTTTGTCATGAATTTGGATAAATACCCTCGCCCCCTCGTAGATGCGCCTTGATTAACACCCCTCAAGTCCCCATTAGCCATCACCCCTCCCCCCCTCCCCAAACCCAACCAACAGAAGAAAAGAACAAGACATAAGATATATATATACATAGTTGTTGATGACTTTAATTGGTTTACTTTGTGTATAAGATTATCCTTGTAGATATTATAACATGCTTTTTAGTAGTACAGGTACTATGGGTTTTGTTCCTGGAGCACCTGAAGACAATGAACTTCCTCCTTCCTTCCCTAGTGTTTATCCTCCTCATCAAGAATTTCAAGGTTCTATATTTCTCCCACTATTATCTTTATGTATTTCATTTATGTGAGATATCTGTGACGAATTCAAAATTTAGAATCAATGAATTTTTCTCTTTATATATGCGTTATTTATTTACATATTTATGTATAGTCAAGGTTAAATTTAGAGAATTATGACGATTTTACTTTCTAGAGGCGAATTCAAAATCTATCCTTGATGTGTTTCAACCTTTATTTTTTAGGGCATCGCACGTCACGCTTTTGAAATTATTAGATCATAATTATTTTATTTTTTGGAATTTTAGTCCAAGCTAGGTATAAGCGGATTCAGAATTTATACTTTGATGTATTCAACCTTTATTTTTTAAAACATTGAACCTATCACACTTTTAAAACTATAAGTTTAAAATATGTCTAGTATAGTCTAGAGATCCTCCACTATATGTGTGAATGACAAATTAATTTATTGTGGACGTGGTGGATACAGGAATTTCAACGGTGTTAATGAGGAGAGCCATGTCATTCGACCATCAAGATTCGCGAGTAGACGATATTGACATGTCGGATGATGATGGCTCTTCACAATTGCTTGGTGAGAAGAAGAGGAGATTGAATTTGGAACAAGTGAAAGCACTTGAAAGAAGTTTTGAAATTGGTAACAAACTTGAACCTGAGAGGAAAATGCAATTGGCTAGAGCTTTAGGGTTGAAGCCAAGGCAAATTGCAATATGGTTTCAGAACAGAAGGGCAAGATGTAAGACTAAACAATTGGAGAAAGATTATGAAATATTGAAGAGACAGTGTGATAAACTTAAGTCTGATAATGATGCACTCAAGACTCAAAACAAGAATCTTCACTCTGAGGTATGTATAATTTAAAGATTTCATGTTTGAATTCACAGTAAAAATTAACTATTTTGACCTTAATTGGTAACTTTCCATATCGCGCTATTAAACTAAATACTAACCTATTTATACTTACTGTCAGTTTATATAACTTAAACTTATGTCAAATGAATGAGGATTTAAGTTACGTACTGATAACATAAAGAATGGTTACACTATTAGTGTTATTTCACCTCACATAACATAATATTCTTGTTTTATTTTTCAGATTAGTAGATATATCATGCAATCATAAACACCTTTTATTGCATGTAATTTTATGAAATAATACTAAGAAAAAAATTATATTTGTTGGCAGTCCACACTCCGCAGCAATAAACTAGTATAGTTCCTGACTCCATCGATTCATATTAAGTGAATTGTTAGAGAATTTTTTATAGTTCAAAATATATAAATAATTTAAAGTTCAAGAGAATTGTTGATATTTTTTTCCATATTTATCCTTTATTTAATAAAGTTTTTAATTAATCAAAATGTAATAATGGAAAGTACCCTTTCATTTATGTCATTAAATATCTTTTTCAAAGGTTGTATCATACCTCAACAATTCACCGACTTTTTTCTTGCGTTCAATACATAATTATTAGTTCCCTTTTTTTTCCTGACTACTGTTGTGCACAATTCCCAATGTTGTAAATTTTAATATTTTTGCATTGATTATTTGTGATGCAGTTGCAGTTACTGAGTCTGAGGAACAGAGAATCAGGAGGAGGAGGTACACCAATTTTGTTTAATCTGAACAAAGAAAATGAAGGTTCAAATTGGAACAATGGAAGTGGTGATGAGAACAGTACAATAATAGATGTAAATCTTGGAAGAACATCATCAACAAACAGTCCACATAACAACAATCATGATCATGTTTTTCAAACTGCTAATTTTAAAATAGAAGAACAAACTCATGATGTCCCTGAAGAAGGATTTTGCAACATGTTCACTAATGTTGAAGATCAAACAAACTATTGGCCATTGCCAGTGCAGCAACATTTTTACTGAAACTTAATTGTAATTCAAATTTAAACCTTTTTTTTTTTGTTTTGTTTTGTTTTTGTTGTTGATCATCTTATGGCAATTGTTTATTAATTAATTGTGTGTATAGTGAAATGCACATATGTTATCGTACCAGAATTATATTATCACGATATTATTCCCTTTGTCTCTAATTACTTGTCAACTTTTCCTTTTTTAGTTGTCCCTAATTACTTGTCCATTTTGACAAATCAAGAAAGGCTAATTTTTTTTCACCTATTATACCCTTAATTAATTACTTTTAAAAAGGTAGAACTTCTTGAAAATCTTAAGTTTTTTAATTCATCCACTTCATAATTAATAGGGTAAAATGGTAAACCAATCATTGTTTTCTTAATAAATGTGTCAATTTAAAAGTGGACAAGTAATTAGGGACAGAGGGAGTATTATTTTAAATTTTCATTATTGAGGCATTGTTTAATTTGTTTTTGCAAGGGTGGACCACTAGCTAGGCAGGACAGATTAATAATTATAATAATATGTCTAGTGGATAAATTTTGTTTTAAATAAGATTCATGTTCTGAGCAATATAAGGAGCTTGTGGTGTGGGGTCAACTTCTCTGGCTGTGGGACCATTACCTTATTATACAATTTGGAAACAGAGAAAAAATGAAAGATTCTCTCCTTGCATTTTTTTTTAATGTTGCTTTCTTTTTCTTTACATTTATAGGTTAATAATACTCCCATGCTCTTTTGTCTCATTTTATGTGACGGTATTTGTTAGATCGAATATAGTGTAAGAAATTATAGATAAAAAAAATTAGACGTATAAACTAAATATATATAAATATCAAAATTGCCCTTATTGTCAAGAATTAAAAAAGGAAGAGTGAGTTCTGCACACCCTTTATATTTAATTTTCTCTCCACATAAAAATGTGAACTTTTATATCAAAGGTTCTTTCCACATAATATAGCAAAAAAGAAAAAAAACATTACAAATCAAACAGAAAAGTGTCACATACAAGAAAACATATGGGGTATCATTTTTTATTTTTTTGTGAAGAAATCTATTTCTCCCTCTATTTTATATAAGGGACACTTAATTGGACACGGAGTATTAAGAACAAAAGTAAGACTTATGATATTATGATCTTAAACATGCGATGATGACTATATTATGGTAATGGTAAAAGGCACATGTTGCACTAAATGACCACTTCTACCTACTCCTGTATTTATTTGGTTCAATTTACAGCACTACAGATGTATAAGCAATAGCCAGTGCTGTCCAGAGAGACTTCAAGTGAAACAAAATTGCAATGAGAGATTTTATATCTCACAGAATTAAGTCTAAGTCAGAATTAAAAGGGAATATAGCTTTATAGAAATTCACACAATTGGATACAACAGATCATATGTACAGAGTCTCTCATAGTGGAGCAACAAAACATCAAGGTAAAGAAACTCAGAGCTCCTAACATACATAAAAGGACCAAATTGTACTACATTGATTATTGATGTAGCGAACACACAGGAAAACATCTTAGTTTGATGCAGACAACTCGACCAGGAGAATGCCATGTAATGTATTTAGCAACAGAGAAGTCAGTCTGCTGTCCAGCTTTGCTCAACTATTTCACGCACCTTCCTGTTGTAGTCACGCTTGTTCTCGCTAAATAGGCGTGCTGCTTCTGAATTAGCTGGCGAATTGGGGTTTGGATCACTGAGTAAAGACTGCACGAGGAAAATCAACATATCAAGGACTTGCCAGTACAAAAAGCTACTGACTCACTAAATAGTAATATGTCAAATAAAATGAACAAAGGGAAAATAACATAGCAATTAAGTAAATACGTGGAACTATTGAGAGTATTTCTTACATAAGAACAGAACTCGTGCATGAAATTGCTTATAACAAATAAGGTTAGAGAAAATGAAGAAAGACTTGATTTTGTGGACTAGATTATCAAAACTACATGCGCTTGTTCAAAAATAAAATTCTTAGTCTACTAATAATCTCAACAGAGGACTAAAAACTTATTGATCGGCATCGAAATAATGTCACTTGGGGATACATCTATGATACCTTAAGGGCAACAAACAAGGACCAGTCTACTTAAGAGCATTTCTAAAGATGCTTTTGTTTTTTATTGACAAAGGAAACCCACAGCCACTACCCTCCTTTTGGGTGTGCATAGGGTAAAACCCCTGCTCCTATGCAATAGCTCGCAAACCACACAGGAGAGGTAACCCGCAAGCCTGGTGCGACGAGCTCGACCCAGAAGGCAAACCCCTTGCTTTTGCTGGCAAGGGGTTCGATTAATCCATCAGGTACCTGTTGTGTTCTTAAATGATCTAAAATAATAGAGGCATAGGTTCTTTTCATAGTATACTCCCCCCGGCCTCCCCAGGGGACAAGTCCAAACCGAGAATTGGAAAAGGAAAGGGAATTCGTTCAAATATGTGTTCATTAGCAGCAGATAACACCAGCCTACTGACCAATGAAAACATTATGTCCTCAATAATGTGATGGACTCTAATAATACCTGGCACCAGAAAGGAGGCATGAAGTGGCAATTAGAACATCTTATATACCTGTATTGAAGTAAGTATAGCAGCTACATCATATATAGGACTCCACTGATTTTGCAAGATGTCCAAACAAATACTTCCATCAGCATAAACTGAGCAACAATAAGCAAAGGCAAAAGAGATCAGCAAAACTATAATTAGCATGCAATACGAAAAAACATAAGACAAGCTAATATGCAATACCTGAAAAAAAATTAAGGCAAAAACACAGATTGGAGTTGGAGATGTTAGGTTAGCTGAATATGCCAAAACAGTAGGAAACTAGAAACAATTGGAGTCAAAATGATTACATATATTTGTGAAAAGTGCAAGTAGCACATAGAGGATAAACAAGAGAAGGTCGCTTGAGATGGTTTTGTTATGTCTGCCTCCAAATGTGCACCTCAGGCATGAAACCATGATGGTCGATATCTAAAGGGGATGAGATAGACCTAAACGTACATGGAAATTTTTTCGAAAGACTAATAATCTTTTGGAATTTATGCGAACTTAGCAAAAAATAGAGTACAATGGAAGAAAAAGATCTTTATAAGCAATACCAACTGGTTGCGATAAAGACTTAATTTTGTTAGTCCAATATTTGTTGGGAGTTTTTTTGATCTTGTTGAATGATTTGTACATCAATAGAAATGAGAGAGAACTTATAAGACGGGTCTAAATGGAACAAAATGGATAGTAAAGATTTATATAGCATATCCCAACTAGCTTGCAATTGAGGCTAAATTACGGTTGTTTTTGCAAATGGCCAGACAATGCTGCAATGATTAACACTAACCAACCTTGCCTTCCCATACATAACACAATAACAGTAAATATACCCAAACACGCACATATATGTGTATACAAAAGAGAGAGCATAAATAGATTTTATCCTTTCATAAGAAGTCACATAGTGAATGGTATTACCCACTCAGCCACTCGTAAGGATTACAGCTCTGCTAAGAAGAAAGAGGAGAAGAGATAAAAGGAGGGGAGAGGGGGCTAATTTCATTTGAGCTACTTACTATTTGGATGGAACATTCTGGAGACAAAGTGCACTCTTGGCGGCTTGTTAGGATAATCCTCTGAAAATTGAAGTGTCATCTTAAACGTACCTGTAATTAAAATTTTATAACAGAACAGTCAAAGTTGAGTGGAGATATCTGCGAATTGTAAAAGCAATTGTCCAAACAAATTAGCCAAAATTTTGATGCTTTACTTTCTTTGGAAAATTTTAATGGAAGATGAAAAGGTAATGATGACAAAGACCAACATAAAACTAGAAAGCTACTAAAGAAACAGTGAGTGATAAGAGGGCCACTTGCTCTAACCACCTGCATAAGGCTATAAAGAATATTTAATACAGCAGAAGGCACTGGTCATGAACCAGCCATCAATCCTAGAAACCTTCTTTACTGGGAGGATAGAACAAGAAAACTCCAGAATTAAAGGCACAAAGCAACATACACAGAGATTCATGAATTACAATTTCGCAACTCACAGTCGACCATATCCACACAGTATTTGTTTATAGCTGCACTAAATATGCAGCTAACATTCCGATATGCCAGTTAAAGGGCACTTTACTTTTTCATAAATCACTGAGATTTACCAAAACACAAGCAGGAAACAGCAATTGCCAAGGCATAGCTAAGTCACAGGAAGCATAACTATGGCAGAATGATACTCAACAAGAATGCTTCAATTCATATCACAACCAAAGGTAGTCACTTAGCAATGTTGCCTCACCTCCATCCCAGGCAGTATCATCAGGACTGCATTTCAAGGGAAAAAAAGAAAATCTGTAAGTACAAAGATACAGCAGTTTGGGAAGGGATCAATCACCAAAGTCCAAATCATTATGGAACCATGATTTTCATTCAATTCCAGATGTCATACCCGAATATAACAGCATTCCATAACATTATATTGCTGTCATAAGGTGCACCGCTGATGCCAGCAGGAGGATCCTGCTGTAACCGCTTGAAATCCCTCATCAATCTCTTCTTCGCCGGTGTCGACATCCTCACCACCTAACTAACAAATGCAATTCAGGAACACAGGAAACTCAAAAAAGAACTTTACTTTCCAAGAGCAAAAAGACAGCTAAGAAACATAACATGATTTCTCCTTTGTGGCCAATAGGCAGATTCAAGATTTTAAACGAGTGGTTATAGAATACCACTGCACTCAGGGGCGTATGAAGCTTTAGGATACCGGGTTCATATCAACCCGGTAATTTCAATACTAAGTACAAATTTATGTGTAAAAATTTACTAAAATTATAATAAATAGAAGATATGAACCCACAACTTAAAAAGTATAATGCTAAAAAACTTAAAGATTGAACCCATAGATTTTCTGTGACAATGGATATGGACTTTATATAAGTACATACTCTCGCAGTCTCAATTTGTTTAGAGATCCTTTTACAAAAATGTACCTTTCCAAAATTTGGAACATACTTAGTTTTAACTCCCATATGTCACTGAAATTACTTGTTGAATGCCCCATATATATAAAATGAACTGTCCGCTACAGGGGTTTTGTTTGGCACAGGGAGCTTTTGGATCTTCGTGCGTATTTAGATGAGGTTTGGATTAGTTAGTTTGTGTCAAACAAACAACCTTTCTTTCTTAAACTTGGTTTAGTTAAACTATATAAAACAAATCAGAAAGCAGGGAAAGTCCAGACATAATGTACATTTAGTAAATACATATACATCTATAATTTTTTCTTAATTTTTCAACTATATAGCTCGAGTAAACACAACAAGAACGCCTTGCCAGCTGCCAATCTGCTACAAAGCTATATAGGCCTACATATAAGGCAATCAAATTCTAGAAAATTAACAACAACAACATACTCAGTGAAATCCGACAAGTAGGGACCGGAGAGTGCGCACAGACATTATTTCTAAAATCACAAAGAATATTCCAATGCAACAACAACTACTAATCAATCCAAGCAATAACTAACAGTATCGCATAAACAATAATTACGAATCAATTTCACTAGGGTTGATCTGGAAAAAACGCACAGCACATAAACCAATCACGTGAATCGATGCAGAAAAGCATAAGTGAGGTAGATTGATTTACCTGAGAGCAAACGCAGCAATGGAAAATGGAGAGGATTTGTATACGAGCTTCGATAATCGACCGTCCCTGATGGGCTTCCCTGTGCAGTTAAAAGAGTGAGAGATTTGGAGTTTGCGTGATTTATAAGCTGCCAAAGCGGTGTGTGCTGTTTGACACTACACCATATATACGGAGGGTGACTTTCAATCTACGGAGTTTAGCTAAATTTAGAGTATACTTAGTTTTGGATTACTAATTTTTCTAAACTAATAATTTATGTATATTTAGTAAAAAAAAAAAATTAAATTAAAGCTACTGAGGGCACGGTAGTTTCATCCTTTATAAGATTTTATTACGTGAAAAGTATTAGATGTAATCAGTGGCGGACCCAAAATTTTTGCTCAGGGGTTCAAAGTATAAATAAGAAGTTCAGGTGGTAATGCAAGTGTGCGGTGAACATAGTAGCCCTTCGGCATGCTCTTTATTAGGGGTGTACAAAATCGAACAAAAAAACAAATCAAACCGCAAATCGAGTCAAACCCGACTATATTTGAGTTGGTTTGGTTTTAACTAAAAAAAATAACCCGAGACCAAACCAACCCGACATTATATATATAATTTTAAAATGTTATTTTATACATAAAAATATTTACTTTGATATAATTTTTAAATATTTCTTATACCTTTTCATAGTTTTTATCTTTTAATATATTATTTCAAGTTTGA
>JAJOOO010010761.1:0-12865 GCA_029582685.1 Solanum piurae
ATTAATTTGTATTGCGGTCACATCCCAGGAATCTCCCCTAATACTTGATTTTTATTGCATTTCACTATTTTTATTATACTTGTGAAAACCCCCAAATTCATATCTGACACTTTCGTGTCACCCCTTTTAATTTACAATGTTTTCAATCATTAATGTCTTTAGCTACGACAAGTTAGAACTAAATTTTATTTTTCTATTAATTCTCAAAACCGCTCCCTTGGGACTCGACCCCAACCCTTGGTTGGGTTACTATACTATTGCACGATCGTAGACACTCGTACTGGAAGTTGTGTCGTTGATTACGCTGAACATCAAAGTGGCACCGCTTCTAGGGAGTGGTGTTATTTGAGAATTCTTAGATTAGTACAATTGGTGTTCTTATTAGTTGTAGTTTACTAACCTTATTTTTAGTTTTGTTTTTCTTTAAATTTGTTGGTGTAGTTAGGTTCCCCGAAGATGGTCGTCGGGAATGGTGGCAACTCGGCTGAGTCGAGCCAAGAAGTCAAGATAGACTTCGAGTTAACCGCACTGGTAACTCAGCTGAATGAGTTGGCCACCAGAATAACAGAGGTGGAAAACTAGTGTAAGAGTACCGGGAGGTACATACCTCCTCACGAGAGGAAGCAGTCTAGAGACAAGGAGAACAATCATGTCGAGGACATACTCCAAATCATTCTCCAAAAGGTCATCAAACAAAATCGACTGTTGGAAGAAATGAAGGAGAGTGTTGAAGTGTTGAATCAAATGGTTGGCTCTCATTCTAGATTGATCCAGCTGATCAGGACACTTCTGAATTATGCAGTGCCTCCTCTTCACTCAAACGAACTATTGGTCTTACCTAGTAACACTAGGGCCAACCCAACTAATGGGGAGTAAGTAAGGTCTCGCGTCGTTCCACGACGTTAAATAATGCGCTTCTTGGGAGGCAACCCAAGGTTTTAAATGCTTAAATTTGTGTTTACAAATAATGGTGTGTTAGTTGTGCAGGTTTGAATGAGGAAAGTGGTGAAAAATACATATTGGCGAGCAAATGGTCAGTCGGCGGACCGCTGAATAGGTCGGTGATCTCGACTTAGACCTCCATCTTGATCCCAAGAAATTGACAAGTCTGTAAGAATCGGCGAGACAAGGGATCACTAGGCAATTCACCGAGTGGATTGGCGATCGCAATTAACGTCGCCGAACTAGCGTGAACTGGACGGTTTATAATAGCCAAAATATTTAAAACTTCAACTTCTTCGCTTTCCCTCGCTCACAAATCTCTTAAACTCACACTAAGGTAACATATTCTTTAATTTAGCATTACTCTAGAATTTTAGTTTGGGACTTGTGCTCGAAATTGGAATACTTTGCCGCCTAGCTTTTCAGATCGAATTTAATTGACATTGAAGGTTGGTTTCCTTTTCCCATATTTACATTTGAAAGTTTTGTACTCATTTGTGATAATTGTTTCTTAGTGATGTGTGCTGGGCCTCTCTGATAGGATTAGAATGATTACATGCCTATCTTAATTCAAAAATCTTGCCTGTATTGTCTGATTGTCGAATGCTCATAATCTTTGTGATTTTTAATGAGTTGGGTCGTAATTTCATGATGTTTTGATTGATTGGGTGAAGTCTGAGAAGCCCATGTTTGTGTTGTATGTAGAAATTTTGCTCAATGATAGAGAGGGTGACACCGCTCTTAAGAGCAAATATCGTCAAATGGCCAAATGCGACAAGTCCTAGAGAAATCTGAGTATTTTGGGGTGATGGGTAGTATGGGTCTCGTTTGAATTTCGTTAATGCATGCTTTGATTTTGCTTTCGAGGTTTTCGGGGTTGAATTCGAGAAGATGGGTTGCAAATAGGCACGTTGGACCATTTGACGAGCTGGGTCAAGCTCGCCGAATCGTTCGGCGGTTCGCCCAATGTCTCCATCTCGCCCTTAATATCAAGTCAAATTGGATGAGACTGTAACTTTTGGCGAGAAGACATGGGTCATTGAACGCACTCGTCGACTCGCCGAAAGTACTCTTGATCTCCCTCTGTATGCTACCCCTGAGACCCTTATGCAATGTAACTTACGGCGGATAAAATCTTGCTCGCTGTAAATAGTCGTTGATTCACCGAATGGACTCTCTTATCACCGACTTGCCTTAATTTTTTAGCCAACCCATCGGCGAGCCCGATTTAGTTCACCGAATAGGTTCGGCCACCCGCTGACTTGATTGGCGAGTCTAACTGCAGAGAGAGTCACTGTGTCTGACTTTAAGTTGTTTTTTTATCCTTTCTCGATTTTTTGCAGATATGGTACGCACAGATTTAACTGAGAAACCACAAAAAAAGGCTAAAGGCATTACAATCAAAGAAGGAGGATCAAACCCTCCAAAGAGAAAAAGGGATGACCTCCAACTGGGAGATAAAGGCAAACGAATAAAGCACATAACTAGGAAAGGTACAAATGTTGAACCTGCTTTCTCTGAACCGGAAGATGAGCAACCTTTGATGAATCGAATGAATGAACTCAGGGCTAGAGCTCAGCCCACATTTACCGAAACCCCTTCAGCTATTACTCCCCCGACTACTGAATCAGTGCCAACTCCAGCACCACCTTCAGTGGCCCCTACACTACCCAGAGCTCCACCTACACCCAGATTGCTGAACAGATTAAAAGGCAATGGCTTACAAACCATTCTAGAAGAAAAGTTACTATCTGTGGAGGGTTTGGAAGGCAAGCACACTGAGGTTCTCGACACACTCAGATATCATGAGTTGGAGCATTTCACTAGGCCACGAGGCCTTTACATTCCTTCCTGGGTCCGGGAATTCTACATAGCCTATGGAAAGTTGGTCCCAAAGAATAAAAAGAAGGCTAGTGAGTTCCGACTTGTGAAGTTGGTTATGGTTAGACGTAAGGAGGTAGAGTGTCACATCGATCATATTAATGCTTTATTGAATTGACCGCTGCACTCGGTACTACCATACTAGGGTTTGCCTATTGTTCCATCCCTGGATGATTTAAAGGGTTGGTTAGCTCTGATGATCTCTAACACTACCCCGAGGTGGATGTATGCAGAAGATCCGATTGAGAAGAGGGATATGAACATTCCCTCCCGATACTGGTTTGGCTTCATCAGCAGCAGTATAATGCCATCCCAGAATGAGTCCATTATGTGTCTTCCTAAGGCGGCTTGCGTTGGTTCCATTATGGCTAGGAGGCGGATCGACATGGGACTGTAGGTTTCACAAGGGATGGCTATGAGAACCAAACAGACGCAGACGTCTCTGCCTTTTCCTATTATGATCACTGAGTTATGCCGGCGTGCCAGAATACGCTAGGATCCTTCCAGTGATATAAAGGTCACCCCATCTTACTCCACCGATATCCAGTGTATAGAGGCCAAGTTCACACGAGAGGAGGTTGACGGGACAAGAGCAGCCCTAGCAGATACTTCTCCAGAGGTCGATGATTACTCATTACCAGCAGAGGCATCTGTGCCTACTCCGTCCTTTGAGCCTTCAAGTATAACCGCTCCTTCTTCCTCTTCCTCACAGGCTCCAGGTACTTCCTCTTGCTCCCAGCCTACTAGGGTCACTCATGCCATGATCCTGAAGATGGGGTGGCTGGCCTGTTCAGCGGATGTGAGGGCGATGCGATTGGAGAGATCTATCCCAGGGATGATTGACAGTTCCATCTTGACTACACTAACCCCCCTTAGGACCATTATTGATGATCTGACTGCTAGAGTCACTGCTTGGAAGACCAGATAGGAGGAGACACCATAGGTTTCAACATTAAAGTCGAAATAACAAAGTAGAAGAAAGATGTAACCTATTTAAAGGTTACCGATTTCAATACACTGACGTAGGGAGTAGATGACGAGGATTCTCCTGATACCGGGGGGATTCCTCCAGCTACTACCGGAGATGTGCAGAGGGGTGATGCAAGGCATGCAGTTGGATGCATAGACTGATGAGGAGTTGATATCAGTTAATGTTGAAGAGACACATGAGAGCAGAGATGAGGGTATATTCAGCAACTTAACAGATCTTATAGGGACGGTTGTGCAGCCGATGATCCAAACATCATTGACTGAGACGTCCGCAATATCTCCTAGTGGATCCGGCATTGTTATTCTATCTTAGGCTACTCCGAGCATTGATTACCATACACAGACTGCTACACCAACTACTTAGACTCCGATAGAGAGAGAGACTGCATATATAGGACCTTTCTTTACCTCCCTCTCTGTCCTATTATACTTTTACTTTTGCATACTTTTATTTGCATTTAAGGACAAATCCTTTTTATTTGTGGTGGGGTGAGGCCCATACCTTTGGTGTTGACAGTTGTGTTTTGTGTATATATTTGGGTTTTCTGTTTATATATTGCATTTACACTCCTTTCTGTGGATGTTTGAGCTCATGGCTCCCTTTTGTTTTAAATTACAAAAATGATTTTGACGCTTCCGAAATATTTTAAAATTTTCCGAAAACTTTTGCCACCTCTCGTGTGTTGAAAGTGGCTATTCTTTTGCAAAATATAAGTCTCGGTTCTGATTAATACGGATGACTTGAATAGTGCTATCAATTGAACAAACATGAATGTGCAGCTACGACGAGACCAAATGAAGCTGCGTAGACAATATATGAACTCTTTGCATCTTGTTGTGATTGAACATTTATCGAATTGATTCTCTTGTAATGACCGTTGCACACTAGCGAAAGGGTATAGTCTTGTTTGACTTAAGTGTCGATGCCCTGTGTGATTAGCTTACTTTGAACCATGCATGAATAAACCTAGAATTTTCCCTGTTAGTATGATTGAATTAGGTAAGTGTGCTATTGAGATGATCTTAGGCAACTTTAAAGAGTGTGAGCCAAATTTAACATATACCTCTTTTGTGGCCTACCCGTGAGCGTGTGAAACTCTTTTGAACACCCCTTGAGCCTTACCTTTCTTTGGAAGAAACTTGATGAACCCTAGACCTTACTTGATCGACTACCTATAATCATCTTGATTTGTGGTTTAGTGAATAGTCAACTTAGGCCAAAAGCCTAAGTTGGGGGTGTGGTGAAAAGGAAAAGGAGAAGTCAATAAGTGCAAGAAAAAGTCTCTCTAACCCATGGTATTGCAAAACAAAATGGAAACCCTTTATAAAAAAAAATAAAAAAAATTGTGGAATAAAAGTGCAAAAGGAATTGCGTTTCCAAGCAATACATGGAGAGTGAATAAAAGGATGACTTAGAAACACTAGAAGAAAAAGTGATAAGGGAAGTAACAAAGACGTTTTGAGAACACCACACTCACGAGGATGAAGAAGTCACTGAGCCTAAATGACCATACCTTTGCACTCAGCCCCATTACAAGCCTTGAAAAGACCTTTTTGATGTTGAGTAAGCTGAACCGAAAGTCGATTGGAAAATAAGGGCAAACCTATGGGTGAAAATATGCATTGTGTTCCTCTTTATGAGTGTGAGCGTTGCATCTGATTTTTTTATCTTAAATTGATTAGCCTCTGTGCGTGAATATGGAATCATTCTTTGTGTGAGGGCATTTAGATACTTTCATTGAGCTTGAACTTGCATTAGTAGAAAGTATTGTGAGCATGAGAATCTTTGGTAATGGTGTGTCACAACTTGAATCTTTGAGTACCCAAATTGATCTTTGCATAAGTAAATTGAGTCTTTTGTGTGCATTCATGATTGAGTCTTGTGTAGCACTGTTTGAAACACCCATTTTGAACAGCTGAACTTGAATGAAGTCCTAAGGATCGCCGAGTCCACTTGGCGAGTCGCCGAAAGATCTGACTTCGCCTTTTGTTCCAGTGTGCTGAGCCCTGAAGGAAATGATCAAGTCGATGGAAAAAGGGAGCAGTCGACGTATCGCCGAGTAGTTCTGCGAAGCAGTACTATGTCACCCAATGACCCAGAGTATGACGATTCCGAAGGATGGTGCAAGACGGAAATGAACTACACCAAAGGGCAAATCACCGAGTTGATCGGCGATTGTGACTAATGTCGCCAAATGATCCGCTGCAGCACAGATTTTTTTAAAATATAAATACTCGTTGAGAGTTATATCTTAGTATTAGATTTTCAATATAGAACAATTAATATAATTTTAGTACTTTTTATTTTTGCTCTGAGTTTGAAGAGGGTTTTGGAAACTTGAAGAAGAAGAGGGTTTCATTTCCAAGGATTTGGACTTGGGTCTCTTTGATTCTTAATTCTTGGCTTGTAACAAGACTTACATCTTCATACTTATTTGAATGAAAGCTCATTTAGGTATAAATTTCTATCTCTTGATGTGTGGCTAAAAACCCCCATTCATGGGGTGTGACTCAGAAAATATGAGTTAATATTGTTGTTGGGTCTTGCTTGCTGATAGATTAAATGTAGTTTAATGGTGATTTAACCTAGTAGATGTGGTTTAATTTAATGGGTTTGTAGTTGCAAATACAAGTCCACCCATGTATTTTTGGCTTGCACGAGAGAGAGGTCGCGAAACCAAAACTACTGGACTGATAGCCTAAGGAGTGATTCGACATGAGTTGCAGCCCGAGAGGGTGAGCACTAGTCCCGTATCCTAACACTCAACTCGAGAGAGTGAGTGGGGTAAGGCATAGGCTGGTCTTCATATGGTGAGTGGGTGTTCGAGAGGAACCCATTCGAAATGAGGTAAGTTGCTCGAGAGAGAACTTATATCTATTTGAAGCTTAGCCTAGTCACTATTATTCTATAGATTTTCTATCGAAAGCTTGTAACCAATAATCTATATTAATTTCTATTGCGGTCACATCCCAAGAATCTCCCCTCATACTTGATTTTTATGGCCTTTCACTATTTTTATTATACTTGTGAAAACCCCCTAATCGATATTTGACACTTTCGTGTCACCCCATTAAATTTACAATGTTTTTAATTGTTAATGTCTTTAGCTACAACTAGTTAGAACTAAATTTTATTTTTCTATTAATTCTCAAAACTGCTCCCTTGGGACTCGACCCCAATCCTTGGTTGTGTTACTATACTATTAGACGATCGTAGACACTCATACTAGAAGTTGTGTTGTTGAGTACGCTAAACATCAAAATGGCGCCGCTGCCGGGGAGTGGTGCTATTTGAGAATTCTTAGACTAGTACAATTGTTGTTCTTCTTAGTTGTAGTTTACTAACCTTATTTTTAGTTTTGTTTTTCTTTAAATTTGTTGGTGTAGGTAGGTTCCCCGAAGATGGTCATCGAGAATGGTGGCAACTAGGCTGAGTCGAGCCAAGAAGTCAAGAGAGACTTCGAGTTAACCGCACTGGTAACTCAGCTGAATTAGTTGGCAACCAGAATAACAGAGGTGGAAAACTAGTGCAAGATTCCCGGGAGGTACATACCTCCTCACGAGAGGAAGCAATCTAGAGATAGGGAGAACAATCATGTCGAGGAAACACTCCAAATCATTCTACAAAAGGTTACCGAACAAGATCGACCGTTGGAAGAAATGAGAGAGAGTGTTGATGTGTTGAATCAAATGGTTGGCTCTCATTCTAGATCAATCCAGCTGATCATGACAGTCATGAATTATGTGTTGCCTCCTCTTCACTCAAACAAACTATTGGGGGTTACCTAGTAACACTTAAGGCCAACCCAACCAATGGGTAGTGAGTAAGGACTCGTGTCTAGCCACGACGTTAAATAAGGCACTTCTTGGGAGGTAACCCAAGGTTTTAAATGCTTAAATTTGCGTTTACAAATAATGGTGTGTTAGTGGTGCAGGTTTGAATGAGGAAAGTGGTGAAAAATACAGATTGGTGAGAAAATGGTCAGACGGCGGACCACTGAACAGGTCGGCGAACTCGACTTAGACCACCATCTTGATCCCAAGAAATTGACAAGTCTATAAGAATCGGCGGGACAAGGGACCACTAGGCAATTTACCGAGTGGATTGGCGATCGCAACTAACATCGCTGAACTAGCGCGAACTGGACAATTTATAATGTCCAAGATATTTAAAACTTCAACTTCTTCACTTTCCCTCGCTCACAAATCTCCTAAACTCGCACTAAGGTAGCATCTTCTTTAATTTAGCATTACTCCAGCATTTTAGTTTAGGACTTGTGCTCGGAATTGGAATACTTTACCGCCTAGGTTTGCAAATCAAATTTAATTGACATTGAAGGTTGGTTTCCTTTTCCCATATTTACATTTCAAAGTTTTGTACTTATTTGCAATAATTGTCTCTTTGTGATGTTTGTTAGGCCTATCTGATGGGATTAGAATGATTACCTATCTTAATTCAAAACTCTTGCCTGTATTGTCTGATTGTCGAATACTCATAATCTTTGTGATTTTTAATGAGTTGGGTCGTTATTGCATGATGTTTTGATTGATTGGGTGAAGTTTGAGTATCCCATGTTTGTGCTGAATGTCGAAATTTTGCTCAATGATAAAGAGGGTGACACCTCTTTTAAGAGCAAATATCGTCAAATGGCCAAATGCGGCAAGTCCGGGAGAAATCTGAGTGTTTCGGAGTGATGGGTGGTATGGTTCTAGTTTGAATTTCATTAATGCATGCTTTGATTTATTCTATTGGGGTTTGCATAATTGAATTCAAGAAGATGGGTTGAAAATAGGCACGTTGGACCATTTGGCGAGCTGGGTCGAGCTCGCCGAATCGTTCAGCGGTTCGCCCAATGTCTCCATCTCGCCCTTAATATCAAGTCAAATTGGATGAGACTGTAACTTTCAGCGAGAAGCCATGGGTCACCGAACGCACTCGGCGACTCGCCGAAAGTACTCTTGTTCACCCTCTGTATTCTACCCCTAAGACCCTTATACACTGTAACTTATGGCGGACAAACTCTTGCTCACTAAAAAAAGTTGATGATTCACCGAAAGTACTCTCTTATCGCCGACTTGCCTTAATTTTTAGCCAACCCATCGGCGATCCCGATTTAGTTCACCGAATTGGTTCGGTGACCCGCCGACTTGATCGGCGAGTCTATCTGCAGAGAGAGTCACTATGCCTAACTTTAAGTTGTTTTCTTATCCTTTCTTGATCTTTTGCAGATATGGTACGCACAAATTTAACTGAGAAACCACAGAAAAAGGCTAAAGGCATTAAATTTAATGAAGGAGGATCAAACCCTCCAAAGAGAAAAAGGGATGACCTCCAACCGAGAAATAAAGGCAAATGAAAAAAGCACATAGCTAGGAAAGGTACGAATGTTGAACTTGCTTTCTCTGAACCGGAAGAGGAGCAACCTTTGATGAATCAAAGGAATGAACTCAGGGCCAGAGCTCAGCCCACATCTACCGGAACCCCTTCGGTTGCTACTCCCCCGACTATTGAATCAGTGCCAACTCCAGCACCACCTCCAATGGCCCGTGCACTACCCGTAGCTCCACCTCCACTCAAATTGCTGAACAAATTAAAAGGCAATGGCTTACGAACCATTCTAGAAGAAAAGTTACTATCTGTGGAGGGTTTGGAAGGCAAGCACGCCGAGGTTCTCGATACACTCATATATCATGAGTACGAGCACTTCACTAGGCCACGGGGCCCTTACATTCCTGTCTGGGTCCGGGAATTCTACTTAGCCTATGGAGAGTTGGTCCCAAAGAATAAGAAGAAGGCTAGTGAGTTCCGACCGGTGAAGTCGGTTATGGTTAGAGGTAAAGAGGTGGAGTGTCACAACGATCATATTAACATTGTATTAGGTCGACCATTGCACTCGGTACTGCCCTACCAGGGTTTGCCTATTGTTCCATCCCTGGATGATTTGAAGGGTTGGTTAGCTCCGATGATCTCTAACACCACCCCAAGGTGGATGGATGCAGGAACTCTAATTGAGAAGAGGGTTATGAACATTGCCTCTCGATACTGGTTTGGCTTCATCAGCAGCACTATCTTGCCATACCAGAACGAGTCCATTCTGCATCATCCTAAGGCGGCTTGCCTTGGTTCCATTATGGCTAGGAGGCATATCTACTTGGGACTGCTGGTTTCCCAGGAGATGGCTATGAGAGCCAAATAGATGCAGCCGTCTCTGCCTTTTCCAGTTCTGATCACTGAGTTATGTCGGCGTGCCGGAGTACCTCGGGAACCTGCCAGTGATATAGAGGTCACTCCATCTTCCTCCACTGACATCCGACATATAGAGGCCGAGTTCACACCAGAGGAGGTTGATAGGAGGAGAGAAGCCCCAGCAGATACTTCTCAAGAGGTCGATGTTCACTCATTACCAGAAGAGGCATCTTCGCCTACTCCGGCCTCTGAGTCTTCAAGTATACCCGCTCCTTCTTCCTCTTCCTCACACGCTCCAGGTTCTTCCTCTTCTCCTAGCCTACCAGGGTCACTCATTCTATGATCCTAAAGATGGGGCGGCTGGCCTATTCAGCGGATGTGATGGCGACGTGATTGCAGAGATCTATCCCGGGAATGACTGACAGTGCAATATTGACTGCACTAACCCCCCTTAGCACCACTGTTGATGATCTGACTGCCAGAGTCACTACTTGCGAGAGCATACAGGGGGAGACACCCGAGGTTTCAGCATTAAAAGCCGAAATAGCAGAGTTGAAGAAGGATGTAGCCTATTTGAAGGCTACTGACTTCAATACACTGATGTAGGGAGAAGATGACGAGGATGCTCCTGAGACCGCAGGGATTCCTTCGGCTACTACCGGAGATGTGCAGAGGGATGATGCAGGGAATGCAGTTGGATGCATAGACTGATGAGGAGTTGATATCAGTGAATGCTGAGAAGACACAGGAGAGTAGAGATGAGGGCATATTCAGCGACTTGCCAGATCTTATAGGGACGGTTGTGCAGCCGATGATCCAGACATCGTCGACTGAGATGTCCACAGTGGCTCCTAGTGGATCCGGCATTGTTATTCCATCTAAGGCTACTTCGAGCACTGATTACCATACACAGACTGCTACACCATCTACTGAAACTTCAACAGAGAGAGAGACTGCATAGATAGGACCTTTCTTTACCTCCCTCTCTGTCTTATTATACTTTTACTTTTGGACACTTTTGTTTGCATTTGAGGACAAATCCTTTTTATTTGTGGTGGGGTGAGGCCCACACCTTTGGTGTTGACAGTTGCGTTTTGTGTATATATTTGGGCTGTCTGTTTATAAATTGCATTTACATCTTTCTGTGGATGTTTGAGCTCATGGCTCCCTTTTGTTTTCAAATACAAAAATGATTTTGACCCTTTCGAAAAATTTTAAAATTTTCCAAAAACTTTTGCCACCTCTCGTGTGTTGAAAGTGGCTGTTCTTTTGCAAAATTTAAGTCTCGGTTCTGATCAATACTAATGACTTGAATAGTTCTATCAATTTAACAAACATGAATGTGCGGCTACGACGAGACCAAATGAAGTTGCTTAGACAATATGTGAACTCTTAGTATCTTGTTGTGATTAGCCATTTATCGAATTGATTATATTGTAATGACTGTTGCACACTAGCGAAAGTGTGTAGTATTGTTTGACTTAAGTGTCGACGTCTTGTATGATTAGCTTACTTTGAACTACACCAAAGGGTGAATCACCGAATTGATCGGCGATTTCGACTAATGTCGCCGAATGATCCGCTGCAGCATAGATTTTTGAAAATTGTAAATACTTGTTGAGAGTTATAGCTTAGTATGAGATTTTTAGTATCAGATTTTAAATATAGAACAATTAATATAATTTTAGTACTTTTTATTTTTGCTCTGAGTTTGAAGAGGGTTTTGGAAACTTAAAGAAGAAGAGGGTTTCATTTCAGAGGATTTGGACTTGGATCTCTTGGATTCTTCATTCTTGGCCTGTAATAAGACTTAAATATTCATACCCATTTGAATGGGAGATCATTTAGGTATAAATTTCTATCTCTTGATGTGTGGCTAAAAACCCCTATTCATGGGGTGTGATTTAGCAAATCTGAGTTAATATTGTTGTTAGGTCTTGCTTGCTGATAGATTAAATGTAGTTTAATGGTAATTTCACCTAGCAGTTGTGGTTTAATATAATGGTTTGTAGTTGTAAATACAAGTACATCCATGTGTTTTTGGCTTGCTCGAGAGAGAGGTCGCGAAACCAAGACTACTAGACTGATGGCCTAAGGAGTGGGTCGACGTGAGGTTTAGCCCGAGAAGGTGAGCCCTAGTCCCATATCCTAACACTCAGCTCGAGAGAGTGAGTGGGGTAAGGCGTAGGCTGGTCTTCATGCGGCGAGTGGGTGTCCGAGAGCAACCCATTCGAAATGGGGTAAGTTGCTCAAGAAAGAACTCATATCCATTTAAAGCTTAGCCTAGTCACTATTATTTTATAGATTTTATATTGAAAGCTTGTACCCAATAATCTATATTAATTTGTATTGCGGTGACATCCCAAGAATCTCCCCTCATACTTGATTTTTATTGCATTTCACTGTTTTTATTATATTTTTGAATACCCCCAAATCTATATTTGACACTTTCTTGTCACCCCCTTTAATTTACAATATTTTTAATCGTTAATGTCTTTAGCTACGACTAGTTAGAACTAAATTTTATTTTTCTATTAATTCTCAAAACTACTCCCTTGGGAGTCGACCCCAACCCTTGGTTGGGTTACTCTACTATTGCACGATCGTAGACACTCGTACTTGAACTTGTGTCGTTGATTACGCTTAACATCATCAACCCTACCCTTTATCCGGTCCGGGTGGTCCGTGTGTGAATGCTCCAAAGCAAATTAGGTTTTATGCTCTCCAAGCTAGAGGTGAACAAGAGTGTCCTCCAAATATTCCCCGATACATGTTTTATGCTTATTTAGATTCCGGTGTTGCTTGTATTTTGTGACTTGATAGACTTTGTATGATTGAATTGGATGTTGCCTGTGGTTTGGATGG
>JAJOOO010010762.1:0-11535 GCA_029582685.1 Solanum piurae
AGCAGAATTTTTTGGTTCCACACTCCGCTGCTGAAAAGGAATCTCTGGAATCCGCTCCTCAAATGGTACTATTTCAAGTCTCCCAATCTCATTTCTTGCACCCAATCTAGAGACTGATATCCCCCTTCCCATCCTGTCCTCAAGTGACCTTGCAATTCTTTCCTCTACAGACCTTACAACAGTCTGTTGCTTCGATAATGGAAGCGTGGGAGAGAAACTCATTGCAGGTGAAGAAAAAGGAGACAATCCCTCTCCACTCTGCCGTGCTAGTTGTCTTTCCATCATGAGCTCTCGTCTAACTTCCAACTCCAACATGCGTCTTCGAGCTATCTCTTCAGCTATAATCTCCTCTTTAATTTTCTCCTTCTCAATCTCTCTCCAAATTGCCTCACGCATATTGGCAGGTTGGTTTTGGATATGATCAAGTTTGTTTTCAAATTGAGGCGCCATGTAGCCAGCTGAAACTTGTGATAAACAACGCAAAGAGCAACAACTTAGTCTCAAAATACAATATAAATTGAACAATGCAGGCACCATGAAGTCAATAGAACTCAGGAGCAACAAAAAAGCCAAACTTAGAAATTCATCTCTTCCAAGTAACTGCATTTCATCCCTTTCAGTTCTGTGCATGGTTAACACAGGCATAGACAAATCCAGGAGATTCAACAAATCAAAAGTCAATCTTTCTCTTAAATGAACACCATCAAGGATAAGACAAATACTTAAGTGAATCATACTAGTTAGAAATAAGTAAAAAAGAAACACGATTACAGAAGGAAAAAAGGCAGCTGCTTTCGGAAACACTTTCAAAAAGTCGCAACCTCACAATTTAGGATTTTCCGAATCTTGCACATTTACCAACTTTCCTGAAATAATAAGGATCACCCTCTTTACTCAATCACTATCAACACTTCAATATAACAAACCACAGAACAACATTAATACTACTCTCCGCCTCCTCAATTAACTACATTTTCATCGAGATTAACCAAAATGTCTCCAACTGTACCTTGCAGAGGCTAACACACAACACAAACAAAACCCAAAATCCCTTCTATCACTGCAGAGTTGTTCATCGAACAGAGAAACAAAAAGAGCAAAAATCCTAGCCCCGCTTTACCAACTCTCACCCTCTTTACTCAATAACTATTGCCACTTCAATACAGCAAACCACACAAAAATAGTACCACTACTCTCCACCTCCTCAATTACCTACATTCTCATCAAGATTAACCACAATGTCCAGAAAGTACTCCACGTAAGCTAACACAAAACACAAATAAAACCCAAAACCCTTTTATCGCTAGAGAAAAATTAATGCTAATACTACTCTCCGCCTCCTCAATTAACAATATTCTCATCGAGATTAACCAAAATGTCTCCAAATGTACTTCGCAGAGGCGAACACAGAACACAAACAAAACCCAAAATCCTTTCTATCTCTATAGGATTGTCCCATTGAGCAGAAAAATTAATGCTAATACTACTCTCCGCCTCCTCAATTAACTACATTCTCATAGAGATTAACCACAACATCTCCCGAAAGTACTCCACATAAGCTAACACAAAACACAATTAAAAAACAAAACGCATTCTATAGCTATAGAATTGTCCATTGAACAGAAATAATGGTAACACTACTCTCCACCTCCTCAATTAACTACATTCTCATCAAGATTAAACCACAACTCCTCCCGAAAGTACTGGGCATAAGCTAACACAAAACACAAATAAGACCCAAAATCCCTTCCATCAACACTTGCACAGCATTGCCCATTGAACAGAAAAATAATGCTAAAACCATTCTCCACCTCCTCAATTAACGACATTCTCACCCAGATTAACCACAACGTCTCCCGAGTGTACTCCACATACACTAACACAACACAAACAAAACCAAAAATCCCTTCCATCAATACAGAATTGTCCATTGAACAGAAAAATAAGGCTAGCACTACTCTTTACCTCCACAATTAACTACACTCTCAACGAGATTAACAACATCTCGCGAATGTACTTCACACAAGCTAACACAAACAAAACCCAAAAATCCCTTCAATCAATACAGAGTTGTCCATTGAACAGAAGAATAATGCTGACACTACTCTACGCCTCCTCAATTAACTACATTCTCATCAAGATTAACGACAACATCTCCCGAATAAACTCCACAAAAGCTAACACAAACAAAACCCAAAAATCCCTTCCATCAATACAGAATTGTCCATTGAACAGAATGCTAACAGTACTCTCCGCCTCCTCAATTAACTACATTCTCATCAAGATTAACCACAACATCTCCCAAATGTACTCCACATAAGCTAAACACATATAAAATCCAAAATCCCTTCTAGCACTACAAAATTGCCCATTGAACAGAAAAATAATGCTAACACTACTCTCCACCTCCTAATCAACTATATTCTCACTCAGATTAATCACAAATATCTCCTAATATACTTCTCATACTTAAGTGAATGATACTAGTTAGAAGTAAGTAGAGAAGAAACAAGATTACAGAAGAAAAAAAAAGGCAACTGCTTTCAGAAACACTTTCTGAATAGTATGATTCCCATCTTCTGGGGATAGGAAATAATGCCCTTCTTTGGATACAAAAAGTATTTTACCAGTTATCAAAAGGCAGCTGCTTTGACAATGGAACAACGTTAAAAACATTAAAAAAATTATCTTGAATGGTCTTATTTGTATCAAAAAATTAACCTTTCAAACCAGATACTTCTTTCTACATATTAGCCGTCCAAAATCAAATTGCCACAATTTTTATTTTGTTTATGAAATACTTAGAAGATATATTCCTTCTATTGCACTTCCAATGGAGGATTTTCCGAATCTTGCACACTTACCAACTTTCCTGAAAAGAAAAAGGATCACCCACTTAACTCAATCACTATTGACACTTCAATATAACAAACCACACAACAACATTAACACTACTCTCCACCTCCTCAATTAACTACATTCTTAGTTAACTATATTATCATGGACATTAACCAAAATGTCTCCACATATACTTCGTAGAGGCTAACACAGACCACAAAAAACCCCAAAATTCCTTCTATCGCTATAAGATTGTCCTATTGAACAGAAAAATTAACGTTAATAGTACTCTCCACCTCCTCAATTAACTACATTCTCATAGAGATTAACCACAATGTCTCCCGAAAGTACTCCATATAAGCTTACACACAACACAAATAAAACCCAAAAATCCCTTCCATCAATACAGAATTGTCCATTGAACAGAAATTTAATACTAACACTACTCTCCACCTCCACAATTAACTACATTCTCATCGACATAAACAACATCTCCCGAATGTACTCCACATAAGCTAACACAAACAAAACCCAAAAATCCCTTCCATTAATACAAAATTGTCCATTGAACAGAAAAATTACCATAACACTACTCTACGCCTCCTCAATCAGCAACATCCTCATCGAGATTAACCACATCGTCTCCTGAATGTACTCCACATAAGCTAAACACAAAATCCCTCCTATCTCTATAGGATTGTCCCATTGAGCAGAAAAATTAATGCTACTAGTACTCTCCATCTCGTCAATCAAATACATTCTCACCCAGATTAACCACAAATGTTTCTAAATATACTTCACATAGACTAACAAAACCCAAATTCCGGATTGTCGGATTCAACACAAAAAGAATGGTAAAACTACTCTCCACCACCTCAATCAGCTACATTCTCACCCAGATTAACTACAAACCTTCCGATATACTTCACATAGACAAACCCAAAACCCAAAATCCTTTCTTTCGTACAAATCATTCATCCACAGAAAAAAAGAAGCGAAAATTCAGAGAAAAGGAAGAAACCTCGAATGGCTTGTTGAGAGAAGTAAGTGAGAGACGGAAGCTGTGTATAACTCATCGGAGGTTGAGGATGCTGTGCATAGCTCGTCATCGTCTGAGGCCGCGCCGGCGCCGGATGATCGCCGACCGATTCATACTTGTAATCCATCAAAATTCACTCAATTTTTTTGAAATTTTTCTTGAAATTCACAATGCCAAAACAGCAAAACGTTACATATATAGAGATTGAGAGCAAAAAAGGTAGGGTTTTTTCTGGGCGTGCTGAACAGTGATTTTGGGAATTTGTGTTGAAAAAATGAGACCTTTTTCTGACTCAAGTACAACACATTATAAAGCAGTCAGGTGAGTAGGATGTGAGAAAGAATGGCACTTAACGGGTCGTTTGGTACGATGTATTAGAAAAAATAGTTCATGTTTTGTATTGGGATAAAATTGAAATTTTAGAGATACATCTTAATTAAATTAAGGTTCAATTACCTCAGAATTCATTTTCTTTTGTAATTTTGTACACTCTTTTGACTTATGTGCATCCAAACATCTCTCACGTGCCTAAACTACGTGGAGTCATGCAGTGTGCTATATAAGACAAAAGGTGTATAAAATTACAAAAAAAAAAAAGAGTTATAGAATGTTAGTTTAGTTAAGATATGTCTCTGAAATTTTGGTCATAATCTAAGAAAGTACTTGTGTCTTATCCTTATTATATTATGTAGTATTTAAACCACATATAAGATTATGTAAGAATCAACGCACCAAACACTTCATAAAAAATAATCTTTGTATTACCAAATTTTATGTTATTAATCTTTGTACCAAACGACCCCTTAATGTGATGTGAATAATTTATGTTCAAGTAAATATCATTAGTAATTGTTTCTTCTTCTTTTTTACTCGATAAATAACTTTATTGTCTTTATCTCATATTTTGTTTTAAATGTTCATACGATACAATGCATCATTTACCATCTAATTTAAAAAATAAATAAATGTGTTTGAATAAAAAAAATACGGATTTATTAATGAATCTTTTATTGATAAAATATTGTTGACAATGTGTTGAATTGATAGGCGTTGATCTAGTCGGCATTGAAGACGCAAAAGACTATCTAAATGGATTTGTTTTTGCTGGTAAGGTCCAATTGTATTATAGGAGTTCGAAAAAAAAAGAGTTCGAGAATTTTGTTAGATTATGAGCTTGCACATTTTATATTCGAAGAATATACAAAATATTAATATCTTTAAAAGAAGATATCTATATTCATATATCCTCGTAAATGATATTTATTTCTCAAATATCAGTATCTTCTTTTGTAATATCTGTATCACATTCTTTGCATCTAATAATACATGAATTGTTAGCAATTCAATGATTTACAAATTGAATAGGAGTGTTAGAATAACCATAGTCGTCATTTCGATGCTTGCATTTTTCTTCTCCATTTATAAATCTATATATGTAAAAACAATAATTCTATCTTATGCCATATTATTTCCATCATGAATGTTGTTAAGTATATAAGTCAAGACTGATGTAATTTGCAAGACATTGTCATCTTCATGTAAATCAAATAAAATCTTATTAATAATGGCATTAGGTTCATACATATTACCATTAAAGCTTAATAAATTTCTAGTCTTTCACATTTGCCAAAAAAAGTATATATTAAACATCATTAGTTTAAGAGAGCTGGAGTATTGACATGTATATCGAAATTAATTATTTCATCATATTTGTGAATTTTTTATTTTATTTTTCTAATTTCGATCCGTTAATAGGAGTCGATTTCCACGCTAACAGAGCTTTGAGACAACTAAAAAAAATACATTTTAAAATACATTCGGAGCCAAAAGGGCAAAAAAAATTATCAAAAATTCTAAAAGGGCACATCAAATTTTTTAAAAACCAAAAGGGCAAAATCACTCCTGACGAAGCGATTTTCCTCTGACAAAATGACGAAAATCGCTTCCCTAGCAGCGATTTTGTCTAAAAACTTTTTTTCTTTTTTTTTAATTAAAAATCGCTGCCGTGGCAGCGATTTTAAGTCAGAATTTTTTTTTTCTTACACATCGCTGCATGGGCAGCGTTTTTCATGCCTAGTGCTATTATTTTCAGGCCTATTGTTAATTATTAATAATATAAAAATGATAAACAAGACGACAGTATACTCAATAAAATTATTGAAGCATGAGGAAAATTGAATTATATATCATAAATAATATTAAAAGAATATTAAATTATTATTTTTTTTTTAAATAGCAGTGATTTGGAAGAAAAAAAGTTTTTTCTTTTTTGAGAAAATCGCTGCTTTTAGCAGCGATTTTTATTTTTGTTTTGTCAAAAGAAAATCGCTCCTGACGGAGCGATTTTGCCCTTTTGGTTAATTTTTTTTTTGATGTGCCGTTTTAGTTTTTTTAAAGAAAAAAGTTGCCCTTTTGGCTCCGGACTCACATTTTATACCCCTTCCCTAGGAGCTCCCACTTTTTTCGTCTCTTGGTGACTCGAACTTATGATCTTAAAATCGAAAGTGATGGATGTTTACCATTCAAACAACTCCCTCGTGTCTAACAGGTAAGACATTAAAAATGTATTTTTCTGAGAAAATATTTATATTTATTTCTTATTTTCATGAACCATAAGAATTCTAAAAAGATTTTGAAAACAAATGACAATTGGCTTGAGGCCTATAAATACTAGCATCAGTAAAATTAACAAAGTAATTCGCTAAATGACAATCAGATCAAACTACATACTTATTTGAATTAGTATAGTATCAAATAATTTTATCAGAAGTTCCAATAATAGAAATTGAGATGGACAAGATCAAATTAATACCATTAAAATAAATTATTTATGAAGTTCTTGAATATTCCATATATGATTATGTTGATCTATTTGTAAAAATATGCAGTAACTCGTATCTTAAATTTAATCTATGACATATTGTTACTATCTATTTTGAGATATTTGAGGTAAAATAGTCATTTTGGATAATTTTGCTAGTTTTCATAAATTTTGAGGGTATAAACGTTATTTTTTTGTAGATTCTAGATTGTCCGTCGAGCTAGGGTTATATTTTGTAGATTCTACATTATTCTTTTAGTGTTTTACTACGGCCGACATCCACATTGTTATCCTATAAATATGAGTGCAAGTTCATTCATTAGGACACATTACATTGAGTTTAATCATACTTTGAGATTTCTTTTGAACTTTTGTGACTTATATTTTAGGAATTTCTCTTTCAATTTTTAATAGCTTCACAGTTTAAAGTATAAGGTACTTTTTCTTGTGATATATTTGATCTATTGGTACTCTTTAGACGACGATTAGTTTCTACATATTAATTGTCGTCTTAAGTTACCTACAAAGTAGTCAAGATCTTAATTATTTTAATTCAGTTTTTTAAAGTAAAAGCGTTTGATTTTTTCTCATAAATCTATACGCTTTTACTTGAATATTGTTGATCTGAGGTTGTCATTTTGATTCGTTATCTCAAGTAAAGACGTTAGATTTATTCTCATAAATCTATACGTTCTTACTCAGATCAAGACTTTAAAATATTGTGTTCTTGAAAATTCTTGGATTGTTCCTTCGAATTTTCAATATCTTTATATCTATTTTCAGTTTTTTTTTTCTTTCTATTTTTACTTTTGCACTTTTAAATAATCAATTCTAAATTTGAGATCTCCCTAACCTCATTATTATACCTATCATAAATATTTTTTCTATTACTGGAGAGAAATTACAAGTCGTCAAATTCTCTGAGAAATCGAACTAGAAGTAAGAAATTAATAGATTAGCTAATTGTGGTAGATTAATAAAATGTTAATTACCAAAAAAATCATTATTATTTTTTAATTTAAAAACATTCTTACATAAATTATATTTATAAAATCTATCCTTATTGATTTCAATGGGGAAATCAACTATTATATTGTTATCGTTTTAAAAATTGACTGATTGATCGAAATCATGAGTTTCTTCATAGATGTTCACACTCAACCGTACTCTTTTCGATCTTTACATTTTTTCTTAAAAAGAAAAAGATTTTTATAATTTGAATTTTATGTGATCTTTTTTGAGGTTTTGAAGTCTTAATATTGTACATTGTATCCTTTGTTTTATGAAACACATGAATTAACAATTAAGAATTACAAAATTTTATAATTTGATTTGCTTCCTGTGTTTAAGTTATTAAAATGAAATAACTCACACTGATGAAGATTTCGAAGATCATGGATATGAAGAAAATGATATCTTGATCGAGATACAAGTGAAAACTATGAATTTTCAAACATATTATTTGTGCATTATCAATCTGATTGCTAATGCGCAACTTGTGTGTTTGACTATTCATAGTTTTCACTTATATCGCGATCCTCATGTCAGTGTCTTCATGTCCATAGTCGATCAAATCGTAAGATATTGTGTTTTTTAAAATTTAAAATTATGTGTTTGATATGTGGATTGTCTGATTTTGAGATCCGTCCTCAACGCCACTGAGTAAGTAACAATTTACTACTCACTCTGTTCATTTTTACTTGTCACTGTTTGACTTGGCACACCCATTAAGAAAATAATTGAGTAAATTACATAACGAATTTACAACAATGAAGTGAGCTAATGAAGAACACCTAGAGCTGGGGGCTGTCCAGTATTACATATTTCACTTGATAAATAAAGAAAAAATTACGCGATAGAGCAAACTAAGTCCTTCTATTTACCTGAAACAGCGATAGTTTTACATATTTCACTTGATAAATAAAGAAAAAATTACGCGATAGAGCAAACTAAGTCCTTCTATTTACCTGAAACAGCGGTAGTTTTACAATATTACGATATGTAGGAATCACAAGAACCTGGAGAACGAAATTGAAAATTTGAAGAACAAGAGGTTCCTTTGTCTACTTATCTTCTTATCGCTCTTATATCAGTCACAGAAGCTTCGTTGATGAAAAGGAATCCCTCAAATTCGCTCCTCAAATGGCGCTATGTCAAGTCTTGCAATCTAATTTCGTGCACCCAATTTACTAGAGACTGATATCCCCCTTCCCATCTGTGACGATGCAATTCTTTCCTCTAAGGATGTTACGTCACTCTGTTGCTTCAAGAACGGAAGTGTGGGAGAAGAAAAGGGAGATGATCCTTCTCCACTCTGCTTTGCTAGTTGTCTTTCCATCATGAGCTCTCTTCTTACGTCAAACTCCACCATGCGTCTACGAGCAATCTCTTCTGCAATAATCTTCTCTCTAATACGCTCCTTCTCAATCTCTCTCATAATTGCCTCACGCATATTGGCAGGTTGGTGTTGGATATGATCAGGTTTGTTTTCAAAATGAGGCGGAGCTACGTAGCCAGCTGAAAGTTGTGATAAACATAATAAAGAGCAACAATGAGATTAACCACAATTTCTTCAAATGTACTTCACAGAGGCCAACACAAAACACAAACAAACCCCCAGAATTGTTCATCAAACAGAGAAATAAAAAGAGCAAGAATCCTAGCTCCGCCTCGGATTTCTCTCATTGCATTTGCAACATTAGATTTCCTAAATCCTAATTTTCCTGAAAAATCACCCTCTTTACTCGATAACTATTGCCACTTCAATATAACAAAGCACATGACAACACTAACACTACTCTCCCCCTCCTCAATTAACTACATTCTCATCGAGATTAACCCCAACATCTCCTAATGCACTTCACACAGGCCAACTCAAAACACAAATAAAACCCAAAATCCCTTCTATCGCTACAGAATTGTCCATTGAACAGAAAAATAATGCTATTGTACACTATTCTCCGTCCACTCAATAAACTACGTTCTTTCCAAAAAGCTAGTTAGAGGAAGCTGGTTTGTAACAACATTGGTCTACCTAGATGGATTTTTGTTCTACGGCTAGTTTCTCTAGGAAGGCTCAACACAAGGAACAGGTTGTTTAAATAGGGGCGACTACAAATCAGATCTGTTCACTTTGTGAGGTGGAGAATGATACATCGTCTGTTTTTCGCTTGTAATGTGACTTCGCAGATGTGGCAGAAGTTGTTGTTATGGTGTGATATCAGGAGAACATCCGCGAAATGAGCTGAACAACATGCTAAAGAAACAGGTCCAAATGCTGAAATGTATAGAATGATGCTAGCTGCTACTGTCTTTTTTCACGATCTTTCAGAACAAGAAGCAGACTACGACTAGATTGATAAAGCAAGTGATCAAAGCAAGGAGAGTTTCCAAAAGCTCAATACTTGGCTTGAAGAACACAATTTCTCTCCTGCAGCTTGATACAATTTTGTTAAGAAATATCGGTCAAAAGACACACATAAAGTATCATTTTTTTGCGAGATTCACAACCCAACCATCAATAGTTTCCTCTTCCTACTTAAACTATCACCATCTATGTATTAAAAACACACCTCAACTATCAATTATTCCCTTTTCCTATCTGAACTACCTTGTATATATTAAAACACGCATAAAGTATCATATTTTTTTGCAAGATTATACACCCCAACCATCAATAATTTCCTCTTCCTACTTAAACCATCACCATTTGTGTATTAAAAACACACCTAAACTATCAATTATTCCCTTTTCTTATCTGAACTAGGTTGTATATATCAAAACACACACGAAGTATCGTTTTTTTGCGAGATTTTACACCCCAACCATCAATAGTTTCCTCTTCCTACTTAAAACTATCACCATCCATGTATTAAAAACACACATCAACTATCAATTATTCCCTTTTCCTATCTGAACTACCTTGTATATATTAAAACACACCTTGCTCCAATCAGGTAGGAATAGGAAAGATAGGTATGTTTCAATACATAGACACTAATAGTTCAGCTAACAAAAGGAATAACAAATCATTGTTGATGTATGAAACTCGCGAAAAGATCGTCTTTTTGACTATTAACTCTTTCCTTAGTAACAATTTTTGCTTAGAATAGTAGTTTATGCATTTTTTCACTATACAAATAAACATCAAACCAAAAACACAACAAAACCCAAAATCCCTTCCATCACAGAACTATTCATCAAACAAAAAAAAAAAAAAAGAGGGAAAAATCGATAGAAGAGTAACAGAACCTCGAATGGCTTGTTGAGTGAAGTAAGTAGGAGCTGAAAAATTACTCATCGGAGAAGCAGGTTGTGCTGAAACTTCGAATTTCACCTAAATTGATAGTGAAACAGAGAGAGCAAAAATGCTAGGGTTTTTTTTCTCGGCGAACGAATCAAGGGTAAAGTGCTACCTAAAAATGCCAACTTTTTTTTATTTTTTATATAGAGGGAATTTGAAGAACTCAGACTTCTAATTAAGGATGAAAACGTATTTAATAAAACTTCAGAGTTGATTAAGTGGAAAATTATGTTTCTTTATAACACAAAGTTTTCATTGATTTGTAGTAGAAAAAATGTGTTGGTCTAATCATGCTCTTGTCGTTATTTAATTGGATTAAAATGTTATTTATTTCACAAGAAATTTAACCGAGTATGATTAGAAACTACTACTCCCTCCGTCCTATTTTATATGATGTACTTTGATTTGGCACAAACTTTAAGAAAAATGAAAAGACTTTTAAAACTTGTGGTCCAAAATGAATGATAGAAATTTGTGTGGTTGTAAATCATTTCATTAAGGGTAAAAAAGACATTTCATAGGCAAATTGTTACT
>JAJOOO010010763.1:0-19698 GCA_029582685.1 Solanum piurae
GTAAAGAAAGTTTTAAATTCCTTATGGTTTTAGTGTCTATGCGATGAATGAATGCTAAGAGGCTTGTATTAGACCTCTTCGAGGTCGAGTACGCCGGTTACGACTAGGGGGTGCTCCCGGGTCGTGACAAAAACCTAACTACTAAGTGGATTCACTAGTCTATGCTAAAAAGCATTAAGAAATCATCTAAAAAGTATGACCCTTTCTACCCACGTTGGCTACATGGTTTATGGGGGTTGTGAGTTATCTGAACTCTCTCCCATATCGGTGCTCAATACTACTCCCAAAATATACTAGCTCATGTGTTTAAAAACATTACTTTTTCTGTGGTTTGAGATTATTACTCAAAAATATTTCTCTTAAAAGAGATGGTACTCAAATTGATCAAAACTCTTTTGGAAATCTCAGTTTACTCTCATCTTAAATGTGAAAACATTTACTCTTGGGAATACTTAGTTCCATATATCATTTTAAAGAAAATGAACTCAACTCTGCTCTTTCTCAAAAACATTTCAAAATCATATTATAATATTATCATTGATGACTCGAGAAGTCATACTGCATAAACATTGATGGTATATCTAGATACCATACTGCTCATACATTGATGGTATACTTGATTGTCATACTAATCATGTTTTATAAAACTTTTTTCTCAAAACTCATCTTTACTTTCTCAAAACTTAGTTTAAGAACTCAAGTGTTGGCTTTAAAAAGGTTTTTAAAATTTATAACTCAAATCATAGGGTTCATGTGGAATTATGAACATGAACGAATCAACTCAGGGATCTTAATAACAATAAAGAACCTCAGTACTCAGAACTCAAGACTCAATGATACAACTCATCTCTAGACTGCTCGACTCATAGAGTTCATGCAGAATTATGGGCATGAACAACTCAACTCAAGGGATTCATGTGTAACATGTAGTAGTCCCATAATTAGGAATATAATCTCAAAAGGATTAGGAACTCAATGCTCAAAGACTTAGAACTCGAAGATGCTACTCCTCTTGAAGATACTCAATGTATGGAGTTCATGCAGAATTTATGAGCATGAACGACTCGACTCCAGGGTCTAAATAATAATATGGAACTCATGTATACGACTCTTCTCATTCTCATACTTACTTTCTCAAAACTCAGTTTAAAACTCAAGTGTTGGCTTTGAAAACTTTTCAAGATTTATAACTCAAAATAGGCTTCATGCTGAATTATAGACATGAACAAATCAACTCAAGGATCTCAATAAAAATGTAGAAACTCAATAATTAGGAATATAATTTTTAAAAGAACCATGAACTTAAGAACTCAAAACAACTTATCTCAAGAATACTCAAATTTAGGGGTAGAATCCTAGATTTCTCTTTTACTAATTCGAAAGAAGATGTAGGGCGTGAGGACGAACTAGTCCAACACTATGACAGCCTTACATACCTGGAAGAACAAGGTTCTTGAAGAGTCTTGAAGAAAAACTTGATTAGAAGCCTCCCTTAGCTTGAAGGTAAACGATCAAGAAAACCTTTCTTGAGATTCTTGAAATCTCTATGGACAAGAATTATGATTTTCGTTAGTGATTCATAATTGTATGGAGGAATTTGAGTTGAAAAGAATGGAATTCTTGGAGAAAGAGTTACCTTGAAGAAGAATCTTGAAAAAAGATTGAAAGAATTTTGAATGGAGTCTTCTACTTTGATTTTTCCTTAGAGTTTTTCCCTAGGGTTTGAGAGAGAAGAGAATGATGGATTAAAAGATGAAAGTATGATTGTTTTGAGCCTTTTATTAGTCAAGAAATTCATTTAGGGTTTTCTTGGAGGTAAAAAAATAAAAACAACCCTTTTTAATATTTTCCCGTTGGCTAAATTCGTAACAGCACTGTATATGTTACTAAAATAGTCATAACTTTTTACTCAGAAATTGGGACGCAAAATTGGTGGCGTTGGAAAGTAGATTCAAATAACTTTAATTTAATAGGTTACGACTCACGTAATTCTTTATATTCTAAGAGATATGGTCGTTTGAAGTTGACCCAAGTAGAATCTTACATCAAAACTTAATCGATAAGGAAACTTCAAGAACTCATCAAGAAATTAAATTGCTCAATATTTATGGATAGATTTGCAAAATAAACTCATAATTGGCATGCGGATGAACTAACCCAACACTATGGAAGCTTACATACCTCAAAGAACTAGGTTCTTGGCAAAATCTTGAATTTCTTGAACAAACGCTTGAAACTTTAAACTTTTTCTCCTCTTGAATCTTCTGTCTAAAACCCTAAACTCTTTTGGGGATGAATGAAAATAATTCTAATCAGTTTAGACTCCTAAAACCTTACTAAAAACGCTTAAATCCGATTGGGTAAGGAAAAGACCAAAATACCCCTCATATATTCGGGTAACTTTCCTTAATTGGACAGCCCGACTTCAAACGGCAATATCTCTCTCATATGAGCTCGAAATTTATCAGACTCAGTGGAGTTTGAAAGATAATTCTAATTGCTTTCATTGGATATCTTATGGGATACCTAACTCATCATGTACTGAAGGTTATGTTCATTTTAAGTTGACCCAAAACTTAGAAGAACCTAGGAATGACTTGAATGAATTCTCTTTAATTCTGTTTGGAACTAAAGGTGCTATATCTAGTGATCTTAATACTTAAGAAATTTTAAATTCCTTGGTAAAATCCTAGTCACCACGAAGAATGGTTTGAGTTTTAGTTCAAAAAAATTCTGGGGTGTTACAATATCTCCCCCTTAGGATCATTCGTCCTCGAATGACGGCTGGACTAGGTATGAAACGGGGTTACTCTTATCATCTCTTCCATACCAACTAGAATTTGCCCGCATTACTACTCGGAACTAACTAAGGGCTCTCATTTAGGTATTTCTCATAGTAAAACCTCATTCTCTTCTTCCTTCTCATTTATAACCTTTGACAGAATTATCATACCATCATTATCACGATAGGATCATTAACCTTCTCTTTCTAACATTACTCTGTTACTAAAAGGACCTTTGAAAAGATATCTCCCATACTCTTTTGAACTCATTACTATCTTATTCTCAACACTTGACTTGATTTCCAATCTTATCATCTCCCCCTTAGGTCTAAAGCTGACATTTGAAGGCTATGGACTATTCCAACATCTCTAACTGGTCTACATCCTCTTTTACTCTAACGCTCAGGAGAAGCTTATCTCATGACTACCGAACTCTCCATAAGTAGGTACTAAGACTTCTTTCTAACATGTTCCTTTTAACCTCTTCTAATTACATACCCTATCGGTACACCTCTTAATGCTCTTTTTGAGCTGCATCATCTTTGTTCAGCATTGTCTACCGGACCGGGTCCCTCATCAGGTTCATTATCTGCATCAACTTCCTTGGGATTGCTGGATTCATGAAGAGGATATTGTTCATCAAGCTCACTGTTTAGATCATCTCTCTGAATCTGAAGCAGCTCTTCTATGTCAGAATCTTCTTTCTTTTGCAACTTCTCAATTCTTCTAGACTGATCAAAATACACATAACCACCTTTTTATACACCCGATAAGCCTTGCTGGAGGAAGAATATCCCACAAATACTCTTTCAACATCATTTAGATTAAACTTCTCAATATCATCATTTTGGTCACAGAACATGTACTATTCACCATTTCAGCCCAAAAGTTCTTTAGAAAATTAACAGCCTGCTCATTCCATTTGAATGATGGTGTGATTTTCTTCTCTTTAACACAAGTATCATAAACTTTGTCATCTGTAAATTTTATTTTGGGCAGACCACGGCCCAGGTCCCTTTACACAAATTTGTTTAGAGAGAAGAACTCACATGACCAAGTCTCCGGAGTGATTGATCAGTATTCTCACCTTGACCACTAAGGCAAGTGAGCTTGTTACTACAAGTAGTGTTCAGATCAGCAATATACATATTCTTGCATCTCTTTTCTGTCAATATCATCACCCAAGAGAGCAAGTTTGTGACACACATTTATCTGATAAGGACTTTAACTTCATTTCATTCATCACAAATCTTTGAAACACTTGAAGGATTATACTTCAACCATTGACATAGTACACATCCTCAATGTGTGTTCCACAGATTTCCCAATAATGCTTACACCAAGAATATACCCATCCTTATCATCGCCAAAGGAGACACCTCCACCTTGAAGTTCCTTGAGAGAGAGGAAGTTTTCAGTTTTCCAGTCACGTGTTTTGAGCATCCGTTATTTATGAACCAACACTGACTGTTATTATTTTCTCTCACTTGCATAGCAAATCACTTGTTAGCCTTGGGAACCCATTTGAGATGGAGTTCCCAGTAAGCAGATAATGGAGTGATAATAAAATCTTTTGTCCAGTAAGGCAGACTGGTTTTCTTCAACTTGGGTCCAGAAGCAAGACCATGTCCCTTCTTCAGTCTATTCCTCTGTTTGTAATAGTTTGACGAACTTCCTTCATATTTTTTCAAAATAGGACAATCTTTCTTAAGATGTCCATCTCGACCACAATGCACACATAGCAGATTATCGGCATCAGAAACACTTTTGATGTGAGGATTGTATGAGGAATCTATATTCTCACAACCCATCTCTCTTCTACTGTTGTTGCCTTGACCAATTAGATTTGTAAGAATCTTAGAGAAAGTGGCCTATTTGAGGGATTTTTCCAGTTCCTCTTTTACACAGACCAGGTCCCTCTCCAACACAAGATTTCTTTCTAAAGCCAATTCCATCTTCATTTTAGCAGTGTGCAGCTTATTCTCAAGCTCCAGCTGCAAGCTGCTGGCCTCGTTCTTTCCTTTAAAAACTGTATTAGTTACCCCTTTTATCTTTTCCTTTAGTTCTAGATTGTCAGCTTCTAGAACAACTATTTAATTTTCAATATCATATATTTAGGCAACTAAGGCAGTTTTTCCACCTTGAGAGATGTCTAGGCTATTGTTCACGAGATCATTCTCAGTTGTTAGCTCACTTATCAAATTAAGAAGTACAACATCTAGCTTTCTCAATTTACTAACAGAAAAGATATTCAAGTTTTGCTTGAAGTATGATAGGGTTACATTTTCATCAGCATCTTCCCCATCTGACTTTGCCATGAGAGCATCATAAGAGTGTTCAGAATCATCTGAGCCGCTTGAGGAATTTTCCCATGCAATCAGATCCTTCTTCATCGCCTGATAAAGAGCTTCTCTTCTGCTTGACTTGTCACGAACCTGGTCCCCCTCTTTGTCTTTACCTTCTCCAGTCTTGACATATTCCTTGTGGTCAGCTTTATGCATAGGGCAGTCTCTAATGGAGTGACCTGGTTGATCACACTTGTAACACACGTCATTAGAGCTTGTAGCACTGTCATGATTTTCTTTCTTCATGAAACCTCCACATTCACTCACGATTTTTTGAAATCTTTGAGTGAAATGGCCCATGTTCTCATCTATTTCAGGGGTTTCACTTTATGACACCTTGGAATCAAGTGATTTATCCCTTTTTGCATCTCTCTTCTGATCAGTATCAACAATATAATACGTCCTCTCGTCTTCGCCCTTGAGAATGAGACCCTCCATTTTTCTGTGCATCTCATGAACTTGAATATGCTCAAATAGTGCATACAATGTCACTACTTCAGGTTCCTTTGTATTATCGCCAGTCACAAAACCATTTGTCCAAGATCTGGGAAGAATTTCCAGTATCTTAGAGACTTGCTTACATATAGGGACTGCTTCTTCAAGGAATATAAGCTCATCTGTAATGGTGGAGAATCTGGTACGCATTTCATGAATGGATTCACCTTCTTTTGTGGTGAAACTTTCAAACTGAGTAGTAAAGAGATCTAACTTAGATTTCCTTGTTTCCTCAGTACCCTCATACGTTGTTTTGAACAGATCCCAGATTTCCTTGGCTGATTCACAAGATGAGATCAGATCGTATTCATTTACTCCAATGCCACACATTTGTAGCTTCCTTGCTTTGTGATTTTTCTGGACTAATCTTCTGTCAGAGTCATTATATTGTTGTCGAGTTTTAGGAATGACTCTTGTGACCTCTCCATCTTTAAACTCCATAATTGGCACATAAGGACCTTCACATATGACACTCCATACCTCAATGTCCTCTGCCATGAGATAGTCACTCAATCTAATCCTCCACCATCTCTAGAACAGACCATAAAAAAGAGGTGGTCTTGTGGGGGACTGACTTCTTTGCAGGTTCAGTGGCGTCACGATTCATTGCAGGAATCTCTCTTGGTGTTAAGCAGATAGAGAGCCCAAGCCCTTGCAATGTGTTCTTTGTGAGTTCTTGATAAGACTTGTTAACTTCTTTTTTTTTTTGAATGAATAATGTTGTTTGCTTATTGTTATATATATATCAGTCACCAACAAGAGTTTTGACCACTGAAACAAACAACCTCGTCCGCCATTCATATTGGTGTAGTACACTGCATTTTTGACCTACCACCTGACATGACAACTTTACAGTTGTACCCCATTTTGAATCTGGACGAGAGCACTCTACTAGAGACTGGGTCCCTGCATTTGTGAGGATTATCAAAATACCTAGAATATAACACATAACATCGAACCAATAATTGAAAAGTCAAATTAACAAGTTTTAAAATCGAATCGAATCAGTCCGATCAATATGCAGCCCTACACCCTTTGCTCTAAACCTTATGAGATGGTCATTAAGGCAAAGAAATTACAAGGTCAATTGATTTGGTAGTCTTTTATAAATTTGTTTTATATTTTGTATTTCTTGTTACTAGAGATATTCATTTTTATACATAAAAGATGTAGGAAAAAACACAAGAAAGAATGAGTATATTGATATTGAGTCCCCTTTAACATCAGTAAAGTAAAAAATGACATTTTTTCAATGATTGCCACATATTTGGACATGATTGTTTTGATTGCTGAAAAATAAAACTTACTCCATATGAAATAGGAAGTTAATGAAGAAGTAAAATCGCAGAAGCCAGCTAGGAGGAGGAATAGAACTAGAGAAGAGCTAAAATAAGAAAGTGATCACTAATTATTAGCTACAAGAGTTCCTATTTTCCAAATACTTGATAAATTATCTTAGCTTTGCATTCTTGACACATGAATTGAAATCCGTATTGGAAATTTGTCATGCTTAATGTAATACCCCAGAAAAGTTTTGAACTAAGACTCAAACCAACCTTTGTTGTAAGTAGGATTTTACCGAGAAATTTAAAATTTCTTGAGTGTTAAGGTCACTAGATATAGCACCTTGAGGTCCAAAAAATAATTAAAGAGAAAAGAAGAGAAAAGAGGAGAAAATAGGAAAGGATCAAGGCATTCGTCGAGGTTCTTGAGTTTTGTTACGGATTTTTGCCATGGGTTTGATCCCTAAGAGGTATGTAAGCTTCCATAGTGTTGGGTTCGTTCACCCATATGCCAATCATGTTATTTTCAACGTAATTTCTTTCTCAAAAGTTGAAGGATTTAAGTTCTTGATAGGTGTTCTTGAAGTTCATTCTAAATCTTATTTTGTTGGGGTTTTGATGATTTCTTGAGATGAAAGTGAGTGTTTTGAGTGTTGGTTTGAGTAGATTAGTGTGTAATTAGGTTGGGTAATTGAATCTAAGTAAAACTTGAGAAAAGAAATCGATTAAAAGCGATTTAGGATCAGAAAATGAGAGACAAAATTTGTCGGGTTTGTTCTGAGGGAAAGCTGGGGTGGCACCCCGGCAGTACGCCCATATGCATCCTCTGAAGTTTGGGGCTAGCGCCCCGCGCCCGGAATGCCCCAGGGTCGCATGCCCCCATTTCTTTTCTGTCGGTTATCCCGTTTGAGCTCCTTTGAAGTGTATCTTCAACCCTTTTGATTCTAAACACTCTAAACTACTTCTAAACATCTAGAAATCATTCATAACATAAATCATAACCTTGAATTCATAACTAAACTTCAAGGTAGAGTTAAGAGTTAAGTTTTGAGAATTCTTTCAAACATTCTAAGAAAGTCCCTTTGAGTCCTTTTCAGGAGTCTTCTACAACTTCTAGTAACTTGTTTCAAGACTCGAGCAAGTGAGTATGAGAATGAGGAGAATGTATTCATGAGTCTACTTTGTCATCACGAGACCTTTCATATCTTGAACCATAACTCTTAAATTTATAATTCACATTCAAGAGAGAGTTAAGAGTCGAGTTCAAGAAAGTCTTTGAGTTCCATTATGAATCCTTTGAGATCAACTATCGATTTGAACTAAGTTTTGAGTAATTAAGTATGAGAACGAGAAAATTCGTATACATGAATTCTATATTATTATTTAGACCCTCGAGTCGAGTCGTTCATGCCCATAAATTCTGCATGAAATTCATAAGTTGAGTATCTTTGAGAGGAGTAGTATCTTTGAGTTCTATGTCTTTGAGCATTGAATTTCTAATCATTTTGAGATTTTATTCCTAATCATGGGACTACTACATACTACCCATAGAGTCCCTGAGTTGAGTTGTTCATGCCCATAATTCCTCATGTGCCCTATAAGTCGAGCAGTCTGGAGATGACAAGTATCTTTGAGTCCTTAAGTTGAGTAGTTCATGCCCATAATTCCGCATGAACCCTCTGAGTCGAGAATTCTTGAAATGAGTATTACCATTGAAGTTCTTGAGTTCTGAGTTGTTGAGTCTCGAGTGTTGAGTTCTATGTACGGTTATTGAAAACCTTTAATTGAGTCGTTCACGTCCATAATTCGGCATGAACTTTATTTCGAGAAGTCTTTTAGAATATTTTTAAAATTGTTTTAAGACTTGAGCATTGAGTTGAGTAAGAGTAAGAGTGAAGTTCATTTCTTCAAGAGATTATATGGGAACTAAGTATTTCCAAGAGTAAAATATTTTCACATTCAAACAAGAGAGGAAACACCGATTTCCAAGAGAGCTTTTAAGCTAGTTTTTGAGTAATAATCTCAAACCACAGAAAGAGTTATGTTTTTAAACATATGAGCTGAGTATATTTTTGGGAGTAGTATTGAGTACTAAAATGGGGACGAGTTCAGATAACTCAAGTCTCTATAAACCATATAGCCAACGTGGGTAGAAAGGGTCATACTTTTTAGATGATTCCTTAATGCTTTTTAGCATAGACTAGTGGATCCACTTAGTTGAGAGGTCTTATACCCTGGCGAAGTATAGGAAAGTTCTGGCAGCATGGGCGAGATGATGTATCATCACATAGCTCATAGTGATAGTTGTCGGTTAGAGAAACTCCCACATATTTATATTTTATTTTATAGACAAATTGAGTTATTATTGTATTCTTCAATACAATTGAGTTATTATCTACTATTTTAAAAGTTTTCCATATATTGCATCTTTTATTGTTGCTTTATCCTTGAGTATCTTGAGTTGAGTACCTTTGAGTTGAGTATCATATCTTGAGTTGAGTACCTTTGAGTTGAGTTTCATATCTTTTAGTTGAGTATCTTATTCTTGAGTTGAGTTTAGTTGAGTGAGTTGAGAAGAGGTAAGTATGTTTCTTTTCCACTAGTTCAAGCATATGTCATGCTTTAGAATTCCCCTTACATGCTTGTACATTCCATGTACTGAGCCATTTGGCCTACATGGTTTCATGATGCAGATACAAGTATTCAAGGCCATCAACAGGAGCTTCGTTGATATCACATGGAGTTCGAGTTAGCTATGGTGAACCTCCTTACTTTCAGAGGATTTCATTTACTTTTCAGTTTTGTCAGGATGTCGTGGGTCTTGTCCTGACTTCCATCTTTGTCATTTAGAGGCTTTATAGATAGACAGTAGAGTTTGAGAAGTCTGTTTCATTATCTTATTAAATGTATTAAATACTTGAGTTGCCTATTGTTGGCTAGTTGAATATTCTATTTATGTTCGGAGTAAATCATTTGAGTTAAAGCTTTGTATTTGAGTTTCATGAATTTTATTCATTTTTTAAGCTTTGTATGCTTGAGTTAGTCTTCCGCTTGTAGTCAGCCAAGATGAGGGTTCGCTTGGGGACTAGCAATGGTTCTCGAGTGCCGGCCACGTCCATGGTGTAGACTCAGGTCGTGACACTTAATCTCTCAACAATTAGTCTTAGATATGAATGACTGGGGGGAAATGATAGCTGGTTTTGTTGTCTCAACTAGATGTGGTATATTAGGGTACCAAAAGAACTCAAATGTACTTAGTTGCAGTGGCGGAGGCAGAAATTCTATCAAGGGGGTTAAAAGAAAAATTAAGCATGCTAATAATATCCATAAATAAACGGGTGGGATCATATATGAACGGGTTGACAAAAAAAATATCTTTAGTTCAAATAATTTCTCACCATTACAACTTATCTTAAGAAACAAATTTAAAGTACATATCTATAAAATGATAATAAAGTAGCACAACTCATTCAAAAATTTCTACAAGTTTTTTAATTCCTTTAGAATTCTCTTCGGCTCCTGAAACTGAAAATGGAGAGAAAGCACAAATTTAACATTAGAAAGACTAACAATAAACACAAATCAAAGCAAAAACACTCTTTCTTCAAAAAAATTCTTTTTGGCATAAAATGGCTTCATTATATTACAAAACTACACAACCTTGAAGGGAGGTTAAGAAACCAAACATGCGGATAAACCTATCAAAACATAGTTTTACATTTGAAAATGCAACTACATACATTATTACAATTGTATTCTACGAGGTTTCATAATTTGAAATGTCTTAATAATAACATCATTAGAAATGTTATCAAATACATATTTTTCTAAATAAGGCACCAAACAATCACTAAAAAAATTATCACTCATTTGACTCTGCAAATCATTCTTGATAAACTTCATTGCCGAAAAAGCTCTTTCAACCGAGGTAGTGGCAACTGGTAAAAATAGAGCAAGTTTCACTAAGTGAAATACCAGAGGATAATTTGAATGTTTTTTTGTCTGAACTAATCTTTTGGAAAGATCACAAAGCCCATTTAGATCGGAGAACCTTTCATCAACATCATGAACATCAACAATGTAACTTGCAAGTTGATTCTCAAGAATACTCATATTGGATTCATCAAAGTCATCTGGATATAATTCAGCCATTCTCATTACTTTTCTTATGTCAAAACTTCAAAATGAGTTAATTGAATTCACACAAGCAATTCCATGGGGAAAATCGGTAGTCACCTCATCAAAACGATCATTAAGTTCTTGAACTTGTCAATCAATGATATTGCAAAATACTTCAACACGATAGTGATGTAAGATTGTATAGTTAGCAAGTTTGCGTCGTGATCTTAAAGAGCTAACATATGGCTCATCAAAGTTAGGTATCAAAATATCATGTTTGATACAAAATGTAGATACCTTGGCAATAAGAGAATCTCACTCATCATCTTTTAAGACTTGCAACCTTCTCTTTGCTACTTCAACAAGTAGCATGGCATTAGCAATATCTTGCTCTCTTTTTTGTAAACATTTATTAAGCTCATCTGTGATTTCTAAGACATCTCTCATCAAATGCAACATAAATGCAATCTCAAATGTTCGACCAGCTTCAAGATGTCCCATTGCCTTGGATCTTTCATCCATACTCCTTGCATCAAGAGCAGGTGATTCAAGAACCTCAAGAATAGATCCAAATATAATAATAAAATTGTTAAAGGATTTATAATGAGATCCCCAATGCGTATCACAAGCTCTTGAAAGACCAAGTTGTTGATTCAATCCCCTACCGTTGTAAGTTCTCCCATATTTAATGCCCCTTGAATTGTTGAATTTTGAGAATCTCGTAAATTATCCATACGCTTAAAAAAAGATCACAATACATTAAAAATATTTGAGATCAATACTACAAGTTTTCTCACTTCAACACACTTTTTAGAGACCCCAACAAGAGTTAGTTGAATTTGATGAGCAAAGCAATGGATGGAATGAGCTGATTTACTTTCTCGTCTAATCAACATTTTAAGGCCATTGATCTCACCTTGCATATTACTTTCCCCATGGTAAAATTGTCCACGCACACTTGATGGACTCAAAGAATGTTGAGCAAGTAAATTAAAAATTGCCTCATTTAAAGATGAAGTACTAGTATCTTGAACATGAACAATGTCAATAAGTCGCTCCATTACAAATCTCATTCTATCAATATATCGAAATACAAAATCCATTTGCTTCTTGCGTGACACATCAAAGGATTCATCAACTAGTAAAGCAAAATAGTCACCATTTAATTCCTCAAGAATAGATTTAACGGTCTCTATCTCACATGCACTCACAATATCTTTTTGAATCATTGGAGAAGTCATTTGATCATTTAAAGGAGCATGTTCCAAAATATAATCACGAATTTTATCACATTATTTTGCATACCATGAGAGAATTTCAAGAAAGTTACCCCTACTAAGTGATGATTTAGATTCATCATAACCTCGAAATACAAATCCCCGACTTATGAGAAGTCTTACTACATCAATCGACGCACTTAAGCACATTAAATATACATGCTTAAGTTGATTAGATTGCCTCTCAAACGAAAATTGAATAGACCGTTGTTATCGTAGTAAATCTTAACATTTCTTTTTTGACTGATTATGTATGCTATTCGGTAGACCAATATGTTTGTCAAGACCACCCTTTTTGTTCCAACTCTTAAATCGGATAGTTGAAAATGTTTCCTCTCCTCCTTGATTAGTGTTATGATCTTTAAAAATATAGTAATTCAAATAATAGATTGCATCTTTACTAACACTATACTCCAACCAATCATGATATTTATCATCAAACCATTCATGATTAAAACGATGCATTGATTCAGAAATATCTGTTTGAGGCTACTCTTGCACCGCCAAACGAGGTTGACAATGACCATTCAAAAGGTATGATCTTCTAATAACATCACAGTGGTTTGGATGATAGTTCAATATTGATGTTCTTTCACCAGATCAAACTTTAAAGAACTCAAATCAAATTCTTGAGAAGAATCTTCCGATTGATTAGTATTTTCTTTTTGATTAGATTGACTATGACTTTGAGAGGCTAAATTTAATTTCGGTACTTCTGTAAAATACTTCTTTACTAAATATTGAGACTGAATCGTAAAATAAAAATTTAGTCAGAACTTACAAAAATTAAATATGCAATAAGGACCAAAATAAAATTATAGACAATGAACAAAAGTTTGAATCTCATAAATAAAAGTTAATGTCCACTGAACAAATGTTGATTCTCCATAATAAATATATAAAATCAACAAATAAGACCAAACAAAAAAATATAACTTTCATAATGAGGAGTTGTGACTTCTATGAAAAGTTGTGACTTTTATGAAAGGTTGTAACCATTTCAAAAGATTGTGACTTTTCCAAAGGGTTGTGACATTTCCGGTAAGGCATAATAAGAACTTTTTCACACTACCCTTTGTTGTCTATAAATAGAGGAATTTCCTCTCATTTTAATACAACTAATTTTTCTTGACTTCTTCTACTACTGCTACTAAATCTAGTATTCTAAGTGTACTTTATTGTCATTGAGTGGTTCACTGACAATGTGGTTATAGGTACCGATACACCGGTGAGTAAGATCGTTCTATCCTGGGAGGATATGTTCCATTAACCTCGGGTACTTGAGGGGAATAATTTCCTTAAGGGGACACTGTGCATTCAATGGACTTGATTTTCTTCTTTCAGAAAATAATTTTGTATATTGTATCTAATCTGTTTCTGATTCTATTTTCTCTACTGGTTTTAATTTTCTAGTTTTGAAAATACTCTTCAAACTTTGTTGTTCCTTATCAAGTTCTTCAAAGTTTTTGTTCTAAGTATCTTAGAAATACAGGATGAACAACATCTTCAAGTACAACCTCAATATATATAATACAGAAAAGGGTTAAAAAATACTCTTAGACTATCTGAAAAGGTTTAAATATATCCATCATTAATCTATTTGGCTAAAAATACCCTTAAGTCTACCTTTTTGGCCCATTTTTACCCTACAAACTAACATCCATTTTTTCAATTATTATTATTATGATTATTTTATTACGTGACATCTTCCTGTTGGATAAATTTAAATCCCCAATCCATCAAATAAATTTCAACCCACCCCATCCATATCAACACCTTCGTGACTTTTTCTACTCAAATTCTTTGGCTATCTATCATATCAATTGGATTCTTGAAACTAAATGACCATCTGTAGAGTAAACTAAACTGGTTGAAGCTAAGTTATCCTTGCTTGTGTTTTTTATTTTGGATTTTGTGTATCTATTGATGCTTGATGCTCACCAATTGTCCAACTTGAATGGAGAAAAGGCTTCAAAAATCAGCACTCCCGACTTGAATACTTCAACTTCAAAATGGTATCGCACTAGAAATTTGAGCATTTGAGTTGATATTAGCCTTGAAATTGTTGAATAATAAGTCATGGGGAAGAAGAAAAGAGACTATTAAGTTTAAGAGAGGAAGAGAGATGTATCTTTTAATTGGGTTTGGGTCATGGGTTACGAAAATGGATTGGGGCGGGTTGTGAAAAAATTGATGGGTTGGAGATTTAAGTTTATCCAATAGGAGGATGTCATGTAATAAATAATTATAATAATAATAATTTAATAAAATGGTTGTTAGTTTTAAGGGTAAAAATTGGATAAAAAGATAGACTAAGGGTATTTTTAGTCAAATAGGTAAATGAGAGTATATTTAAACCTTTTCAGATAGTCCAACAATATTTTTGACCCTTTTTCGTACATAATATTTGAGATAAAAACAACATGAAAGAAAGTAGGATACAGATTCAAGAACTTCGAATTAGTCAAACAACTACCTTAGAATTTTGAAAAAAATGCATAATCGCTACGAGATCATGGTCATTCGTACTTAGCTCAGAACGTGAACAACAAAGGTATCAAAAGAAACAAGGTTGAATATAAAATCTACGTGTACTCAGGAACATCATCAACTGACCCAATTTTGAAGTGATGGTGAGGATCAATAGTGTAGGTAGTTGAGATTCATGATGGACCCACGAGGTCCATATACACATCTTGTACAGAATAACTCTACATCAAGAAATGTCCAAGGTGATTAATATTTTCTACTAGAAAATTCTTTATCGTGCAATATTCTAGAAGACTCTTTATCGATATTTATCATTTTGTTTGGTAAACAAGATGATATATTATAATTTAATATGCATCAGTACAAGTAAATGGCCGAGTATGGCTAGTAACGTTCGGGAAAGGGATTGGGATTACATTATACACATTAATACCTGCTATAGTATAAGACGACTTTTTTAGCTTAACATAAAGAGTTCCTAATTTATCTGCTTCTATTCTACTAGAAACAATCAACGGAGGAGTTGTCCAAAGTACGAGTGAGTTAGCTTCCTTCAATCTAGACCCCTCTTTAGCCAAGGTATCTGCCACTTGATTTTCTTCCTTGAATTTATGCTGCACCGGAGGATTTCCAAGTTTAAGTTGAAGGTCCCTGTAATCGGCGAAAATATTCTTCTATAGTAGAAGACGGTTTGTTTAGCCTAATATAAAGAGTTCCTACTTTGTCTGCTTCTATTCTACTGGAAACAATCAACGGAGGAGCTGTCCAAAGTACGAGTGAGTTAGCTTCCTTCAATCTAGACCCCTCCTTAGCCAAGGTATCTGCCACTTGATTTTCTTCCCTGTATTTATGTTGCACTGAAGGGTTTCCAAGTTTAAGTAGAAGTTTCCTGCAATCAGTCAAATTATTAGAGTAGGATGGATGATCATTTGCTAGACAGTGAAGGATATCCTGACAGTCTACAACAATTCATATACCAAATTCAAATCTATAATATAGACAATCATAAATAGCCTTAGTTAGTCAACACCATATGTATGACAATGAAATAATATTCAATCAGTATTTTATATGTTACCTTTTCAAATATCTATCGCTTTAGTATATATTAGTGAGCAAAACAAATATTTTCATTAATGCTACAACTAGAAATCAAACTCACATGGTCATATAACTCAACAAATTAGAAATAAATTCTCAATTACCATGATATGTCACTGATCTCCTCATAAATTATTATTATCTTATTTATATGGGACCTCATTACCCATTTAAATCGTCAATCAATACACTAACACTTTGAAAAGATTTAAAAAAAATATCTCAACTTGTCTTAAACGAAGCCCAAGAATTTAAACGATGATCTTGTTCATTTTTTAAAGCTTTTAAATTATTCAGTGTGGTCAAATACGAAATCTTGATAAGAAGATTCTCCACAGAAACCCATATTTGAATACTTTTATTCAATGTCCAAAAATTCGAACCCTCAAATTATCCAAATCATAAGGAACTCAAATTTAAAATTTCATCAAAAATGGAGTTTAGATCAATCAGTGAATCATAACAAAAATGATTTCTTAACTTTAGACCAAAATTCTCAATTCTCATGCTCATTCACGATTTAGTCGTAACATAAGGATCTCAAACATGAAATTTCATCAAGAACTGAGCTAAATTAATTTCCAAATCAATGAAATATGATTTATTTATCTAAGATGAAAAACCCTCAATTTTTTCTAACAAACTCCCGGATAAAAATGAAAAATCATGAAAAAATCAAAATAAGGATAAGATACTTATCCCCTCATTAAATCAAGAAGAACGCAACAAAAATCACTCAATTTCAAGATCTTAAACTCCAAATATGCTCAAAATATCAAGTAAACACGGTTTGAGATTTAGTACATTATGTAGGCATAAAAAGATTTGACCGCTAAAATGTTTGTACCAACAATTTAATTTTCACTAAAATGATTGTAATTCCCCCGACCTTAATATGCATCGATTCTTTTTTCTATGACTCCAAATAATGATACGGATCTCCTCATTCAATCAAAACTCAATTTTATGTTCATTGCCCAATCAAATACCATTTTGCTTATTGAAAAATTGTTCTATGTTTAGTGATAAAAGTTTAATTTCGACTCTTCAAAATTACATCAAAATTTTTAGATCAGACCTACAATCAAAATAAATTTTTAGTCTCAAAAACTAAAAATGAACCTTTGAATTATCACATTTTTATGTTTAAACAAGGACAAAGTATCTAAAACATTTGAAATTTTCCTGAAATTCGTGGAAATTAAATCAAAGTTTTTGGACAAGTTCTAAGTCATCATAAAATCATGTCGGAACTTTCAGATCATGAATATGAGCACGTTTGGTCATCTACTTGACCGAGGTCAACTCTTAACTGTTGACACATTCTATGTAGTTCGTATTAATCATCGAGCTTCTTCAACTTCAAATAATACGAAATAATTGTTTTTGAAAAATTCAAAAACAATCTATATAAATCTTTTTTGTATATGTAGTTTGTTAGTTTTCAAAATAATTATATAATTATATATGTTTTTATATATAGACTTATATCTAGTTTTCATCTTTTATATAAGTATTTAGAAAATAACTTTAAACTTAAATACGTAAGTATTTCCTTTAAAACAACAACAATATACCCAGTGAAATTCCACTAAGTGGAGTTTGGGGAGGGTAGAAAGTACACATATCTTACTACTACCTCATGGAGGTAGAAAGAGTATTTTCGAAAGACCCTCGGTACAAGTGCATCAAACTCAAGTAAAAGGAGAAGACATGATATATGAAAGCATAACATTTAATACTTTAAGCAGTGTAAAAACTACAAGACAAAAACAATATCAACAACAAAATACATAAAAAGACAAACAATAGTGTAATACCTGAAACACAATACACAACATATGTAGATAGATCGGTAATATGAAGTTATGTCATGTCTAATCACCTTATCCCAATACTTTTTTGACCTACCTCTACCCCTCCGCATACTCCTTACAACCAGCCTCTCGTACCTTCTCACTGAGACATCTACACACCTCCTTTTCACATGCTCAAATCATCTCAATCTCGCTTCTCTTATCTTGTCCATCAGGCCACCCGAATAACCTCATTCTTAATATTGCTGCTCTTGGTATGACCACACATCCATCTAAACATCCTCACCTCTGCTACATACATCTTCTGAACATGTGAATGCTTGATAGGACACCACTTCACCCCATATAACAGGGACATTCTAATCACCCCCACTATGTACCTTTAAAACTACAAATGTTGTTAGCAAGATAAATCTTATATGAAGCTTGACTTTTAGCATGTTTATTGTAATGATCCGAAAAATCATTTTTAGAACTTATTATAAAAATTACCATTTTATCCCTCCCGATAGTCGCCTGAGTCAATTTTGATCCGTCGGTGAAATTGGTTTGGAGATTTTTGAGCTATTTGTTAATTACGATTATTTAGTTGACGAGAGATTTTAAATTATTTATTTATTTATTTGATGGTTAATGGGCCAAGTCTTTAATTTATTTAAGACTCTATACCATTTGACCCATATATAATAAAATAAGTGAGTAAAATTTATCACTTTTCTGAGCGTCATTGGTTAATGGTGTGTTGTGAAATGGGGATCTTGGAATTATTAAAATACCTCGTTGTTTCGTGCAAGCCGATTTGGCAGTGGTTTTGGTCACTCTGGTGGGGCCGCTATAGTGGGGTGAGGACCGTTGTGGCGGTCCTGACGCGACTTAAAGTCATAAATAAACCCCAAAATATCTTTATTCTGCACTTTTCAATTTTTAGAGCTAAGGAACGAATCTCAGACGACTCCTGGCAGTTTTTCACCATTCCTAAGGCTAAAGGTAAGCTTTTAACTCTCTAAATTTATTTTTTGATCCGTAGAACGTAATAGAATGGGTAATTATCAATGGGGGAGGGTTTTGATCTAGAAATTATGGTGGAAAAAGCCCTAGTTTGGATAGTTGGGATCATAGGTATGATCTAGGGTTGTTAGATCTTTTGGAAGTTTATGGGAACTTCAGTTTTTATCTATTATTCCTGTTTTCGTATCCTTAAATGCTTTAGTTTTTGGTTAGTTGCTTGGTTTGGGTTGTAGTAGTGGTTCTCCCACCGGAGGGTTAGTATGGGTGTCAATCACGATGGTCTGGGTCGTGACAATAATCATATGTATTGTAGTGGTGTAGTGTTGTCACGAGCATGAACATTGAAGTATTTTTGTTCAATTGTCAGATATCATTTTCATATATTTTAAACTTGACTATCAAATAGCTAGAAAAGTATCACATTCATGGAACTTCATTTTTTTGTGTTTTATTACTCAATACGTGTTGCAATAATTTTAGATGATTATATAAAATATTGTACAAAATAACTTGGGATACACGTTCAACGCACGTGTTCAGAGACTAGTGTATATATAATTATAAAAAAAATAGGTATATAATTTGTCAGTTCACTTAGATTATCTTCAAAAAAATGTTAACAAAATAAAAAATACAATCAAATATTATTGATTTTTAAAAATTTAAAAACCAAATAAAAGTCAGTTTGATTCAAGTTTTCGAATTGATCAATTTTTATCTAAATTGTAAACCCCCTAATTGTAAATATTTTATTAATGATTAATTAAAACCTAAATAGGTCATAACCTTGAAATAGTTCCCCAATTTAGAGACATGTATTCCCTCCAAAGATTAAAACGAATGCAGTTTTCAACACAAAATATGTTGATCGATTTTCTTATAAAAAAATAAATAAATTTAAAAAGATTGTAATTAAAATATTTTTATAATATCTAAAATTTTCAAATTAACTATGACTTTGAATTATGGAGAAAGTGTCA
>JAJOOO010010765.1:0-10707 GCA_029582685.1 Solanum piurae
CCTAAGACCATAAACCCTAAATCCTAAAATCTAAAAACTAAGCCCTAATCCCTAAACCCTAACCATAAACTACCACCCTAAATCCTAAATCCAAACTTTAATCCCTAAACCCTAAATCCAAACTCTAAACCCTAAACCATGAACCCTAAATCCTAAATCCTATTCTCTAGACCTTAAACCCTAAACCTTAAATACAAAACTCAAAACCCTAAACCCTTAACCCTAAATTCTAAATCGTAGTCTTAAACCCTAACCCTAAACCCCAAATCCCAAATCCTAAATCCTAAATCATAAACCCTAAACACTAAACCCTGAAACATAAATCCTAAACACTAAACCCTAAACCCTAAAGAGTAAAAACTAACCCCTAAACCCTAAACCTAATACTCAAAACCCTAAATGCAAAACCCTAAAACCTAAACCCTAAACCGTAAATCCTAAATTCTAAACTTTAAACCCTAAACTCTTAACCATAAACCTTAAACCATATACCCTAAACACTAAACCCTAAACCCTAAGCCCTAAACTCTAAATCGTAAACCCTAAATTCTAAACTCTAAACCCTAACCCCTAAACCCTAAATACTAAACACTAAACAGTAAACCCTAAACCCTATACCCAAACTTAAACCCTAAACCCTAAACAGCAAACCCTAAACCCTATACCCTAAACCTAAACCCTAAACCCTAGAACTAATCCCTAAACCCTATTACCCTAAATACTAAAATCTAAATCCTAAACCCTAAACGCTAAACCCTAAACTCTAAATCCAAATCCTAAACTCTAAATTATAAACCCTAAATCCTAATCTGTACACATTAAACCTTAAACCCTAAACCCTAACCTTAAACCTAAATCCTAAATAGACACTCTAAATCCTAAACCCTAAACCCTAAACCCTAAACCATATATCTAAACACTAAACCCTAAACCCTAAGCCCTAAATCCTAAGCCCTAAACTCTAAATCGTAAACCCTACATTCTAAACTCGAAACCCTAAACCCTAAACACTAAACAGTAAATACTAAACCCTAAACCATAAATCCTAAACTCAAAACCCTAAATCCTAACCCTAAGCCCTAAACCCTAAACCCTAAATTGTATACCCTAAACACTAAACCCTAAACCCGTAACCATAAACCCTAAACTCTAAACTTTAAAATCTAAACCCTATACTTTAAACCCTAAACCCTATACCCTAAACTCTAAACTCTGAACCCTAAACAATAAACTCTAAATCCTAAATCCAATAGCCAATAACGGTTATAATCCCAGCATACACTCACCCTGCCGGAGTGGCGCGTGAGCCACCGATAGAGCTCCCCCGACTGCCGGATAAAGCTCAACAGGAGCGCCTGAATGACAGCAACAAAACCCATCCATCCACTCTCTCTAGTTCATCCCACAACTCCATGAAATCGTGAAATACAGACGCGATCAACACAATGATTTCGGTTAAAGAGTTAGAAGGCACGCGGGAATTATTTCCCCAGGAGTTAATACTTTGATTCGTGGAAAAGTTATAGGAATTATGGAATCTACTAGTCTCGATCTACAACATAGCAAAAAACCATTTGATTCCATCGTCCCAATCGTTAGTAATCGAGAGGCAATTTTAGCGAGAAGTGCGAACGAATCGCCAGACGTGTGCCTTCAAATTCGAGCCACTTCTAGCCAAGTTTGAGAAGATTCAACCACTGGGGATTACTCCCCTAATGAAGAGGTCCATCTCACAGAAATTTCAAGCAAAATGGACGGTGGAATCGTCGGCGGGAGGAATTCCAGTGAAACTCGATCCCAGATCGCCGTTGTTTATGAAAAATCTGGGAATGGGAACTTTGCACCTCCGTTGGATATACATCTTTCATACATTTCAATCAATTCGGATGGAGAAAACAACAATAACAACCAATTAATCCCACCAGCTGAATCTGTGATGTTTTTTAGCAAAGAAACTAGTCGAAGTGTTCAAGACAATGATAAGAATGGCTCAATCCCAGCTCCACCTGAAGGATACAATAGCCAATTGGATATGATGCATCCAGCAAGAGCAACTATAAAGCAAAGGGAAACCAATTTAATGCAACAAAGGAAGTTGAATGAACAGCAGTATACTGATCAAACCACCAAAGAACAGGCTTCAGAAAATCTATCTGATGAAGCTCAATCATCGAATTTTTCTTTTGGAATTAAGGATAGCTCACTGAACATAACTCCAAATCCTCTTACTTGTGTGATGCAGGATTCCAACCAGGGCAAGACAATGGAGAAATCTGAAAAGGATCAACAGCAAATGAATGAGCAAACAAGGCAAAGCCACCAAAATAAAAGCAAAAGTATACAGACAGGTGAACCCATTGGCAAAAATGTTATTCCAACTGCTATTACTAACACTGAGGCTCATTTACACAATGTGGTAAATGAGCAATTCAGTAGACCTATTGATTTGTCACAGCAGGTTAACAAACAGGCGCACAAAGACAAGGAGGGACAAAAGGATCAAAACAAGGATACAAATCAGCAGGGAGGAACCAGTAAAGTTCAACCGGACAACAATAGAGCTAACATGGAATATCAAAACAATTTCCCTAGGATTTCCAACAACTTTGCCAGGTATGATCCTAATCTTCAGAAGAATCAAAATGTTGACAACCAGGGTAACAATAAGGTAGTTCAGGGTAATGTGAAACATCCAAACAGTCAACAACAGGGACAGGCCCAAAATAATGATAAACACGACTCAATCCCTGAACCTGCTCCTTTCACTATTTTACAATCATTTTCTGCTCGTTTGAGATACAATCAGTCCAAGAATGAAACCCCCATTGTTTTGGATAGTCCTATACACACTACAAGGCAGGGATTGCCTGTTGTGCTCCTAGAAGAAGAGGATTATAATATCAAATTGGCTGAAAGCTGTAAGCACATCTTAGTTGGTAAATTCACCAACACCATGCCCAAAATGGAGATAATTAGGAAAAGCTTCACCCTTCAAACTTAGTTAACCGGGGGAGTGAAAATAACTCATTATAATTCTAGACATGTGTATATTGATCTTGATAATGAGTTTGATTATGTTACGGTTTGGACTAAACAAAGGATGAGTATTGAAGGTCATCTAATGAGAATCCAAGCTTGGACCCCTGATTTTACACCAGAAGAAGAAACTCCTATAGTTCCTATATGGGTAGCCTTACCAGAACTCCCATGGCATTGTTACAATAAGGTCCTCTTGACGACTATTCTGAGTTCCATTGGTAGGGTATTGTATCTTGATTCACCATCCTCCCAAAACACTAGAGGTAGCATGGCTAGGGTGAAGATCCAAATTGATCTTACAAAGGAAAGACCTCCCCATGTTTGGGTGGGATTTAAGAATTTTGATCCCAACAAAGGGAGGTGGCAGAAAATTCAATATGAAGGCATCCCTGATTATTGTATGTACTGTAAACACCAAGGACATGTAGATAATGTTTGTATCAAGAAAAGAGATGAGACTTCAAAAGAAGGAAAGAAATGGAGGCTGGAAAAAAGAACAAAATTAAAGGGGAACAAGAAAAATGAGGCACTAAAAACATCCAAGTACAGGGCAATGATCCAGAGACAACTACAAATTCCCAAACACAACACCTATCAGTCCCAAAGAGAGATTACAGATTGGATGAAACTCACAGGCAAGCTTAAGGAAAAAACCAGGTTGCAGGTCAACAACAAACACCAACTCCACAGGTGCAGACTCAACAAGAACAGGAAATAGGTAATCAAGAGGAAGACTGGCAGAATCAAAAAAAAAAAAAACCAGGAACAATCCAACCCCAGGACTGCTTGGAGACCTGTTTCACCTCAACACAAAAGCAATAAGCACAGCAAGCAACAGGAACCAACACCCACAGGTATAATATATACAATTCACACCCACAATAATTATACTAACTTAGAAATGCAGGAATTACAAGACACAAACAATGCTGAGGAAGGAGACAACAACAGGACTCCAGGTCCTCGAAGTCATTCAATACAAGGGTCAGACAATGATCCATCCTTACTAAAATTTCACAATGAAATAATTATGCAAAAGGATCATGCTGCAGCCACCATAAACAACAAAACCACAGGTATTGACTCCATACTCCCACCCCCTAAACCCCCTGTTAATTTTGTTATTAATATTGATGAGGAAGTTTTTGGAGGTCTGGAAGGGAGGGTACATGAGATACACAATAATCTGCAGGATGGGGTACCCAAAGGGGGAAGGGAATTGACTCATGTTCTGCATGAGGTTATGGATAGAGACCATAGGATTGACTCTAGAGCCTCTGCTACCCCCATATCTAGTTAAAAGAAAGTTGGACAACAGGAATATCAGGAAGAACATGATATGACTACTGAAGCAGGACAACAGAAAAGCAGGCCCAATAATAAATCAGGAGCAAGGCTGAGTAAGAAGAAAAGAGAGACCTTAAAAAAGAGGCAGCAAAAAAGTATAGAGCAGGAACAGGGTTCAACAGATAAGGGTCAACAATCAGAGGAACATGCTACAAACAAGGTCAAGAAAGGTAGGCCAATACAAGATGATTATGGGGCTTTGAATTCTGAAGATGAGCTGGATCCTGACAACCAGTCCATTGAAGAATATGATGAAGAGGAAGAAGAAACTAGTAATCATCTCATTCGAGCGTTTGGATCCACTTTTCATGATGCATTGACAGAGGAGGTTCAGGTACTCATAGAACAACAAGGTCTATCACCAAGAGGTAGGAAACAAGGCAGACAAACCAAATAGCAGGCTACCATCAACACCTCTACTACTTCCAGCAGACCTATCACAAGGTCCAAATCCAAAGGTTTTTAATGATTAAGGCCATTTGTTGGAATGCTAGAAGTATCAACACCCAAAGTTCTTTGGAAAGACTTCAAACACTCAAGAAGATGCATCAATTATCTATGATTGCTATCCTTGAACCTTTTGCAGACAATTCTCATCTCAACATTGTGAGAATTAAACTTCAAATGGACCATGCAGTTAGTACTCCTAATGGGAAAATCTGGCATTTTTGGTCTAGTGAAATCACTGGTAATATTCAGGAGAATAGTGAGCAGCATATCACAGGAGAATTCAAGCATTCTGATCTCACTGAGAGATTCATGGTGTCCTTTATTTATGCTAAATGTAAGGAGCATCTGAGGAGGCCTCTATGGGATAGGTTACTGTAGTATGCTAGCAAGGACATTCCTTGGTGTACCATTGGAGACTTTAATGTCATCACAAATATAGAGGAGAAGCTTGGGGGAATACCTTATAACATGAACAAGAGCTTCGAGTTTATAAGTGTGATAGAAGCTTGTGGTCTGATTGATCTCGGTTATACAGGGACTTCATACACATGGTGTAACCAAAGGGATGCACAGACTAGAGTATGGAAAAGGTTAGATAGGTCCATGGTTAATGATAAATGGTTAGAGGTTATGCCTCAAACTACTATTGAACACCTCTCTTCAGTTGGCTCGGATCATAGTCCTCTGTTGATGGAGATGGTTAGCAAAACTGGAAGTCATACCAAGTATTTCAAGTTCTTACACTGTTGGGTTGACAATGAGAACTTTATGGAGACTGTTCAGAAGTGCTGGGATAGGGAGGTCCCTAGTACTCCTATGAGACAATTGCATCAGAAAATGAAGAGGTTAACCACCACCCTTAGCAATTGGTCAAAGAAATAATATGGAGATATCTATGCTAAAGTGAAGGAGTTTGAAGAGACAATCAGGAAAGCTGAGGATGAACTCCAGACAAATAACACAGAAACTCTTAGACAACAACTACATCTTATGAATGCCAACTATATTAGATTTTTGAAGCTAGAGGAATCTATTCTTAAACAAAAGACTCAACTCCAATGGTTTAAAGAAAGGGATGCCAACACCAAATACTTCCATCCCTTGATGAGAGGAAGAAGAAGATTATTTCTGCATAAAATCTGTATAGACAATGATGTGTGGATACAAGGTGATGATCAGATTGCACAAGCAGCTTGTGAATATTTTCAGAGGATGTTTACTGGTCAAAATTGCAGAACAGATGAAAGAATTCTTCAACACTTGCCTACTTTAGTTACTTCAGAACAGAACCAGAAGCTACCAGAAATGCCTACACTGGAGGAACTAAGACAGGTGGTCTTTGCTATGAACCCAAATTCAGCACCAGGTGTAGATGGTATAGGGGGCAAATTTTACCAAACATGTTGGACCATCATTAAAGAAGACTTGTTAGCAGCTGTACAGTCCTTCTTTTGTGGTCACATTATGCCTAAGTTCATGTCACATGCTTGCTTAGTTCTGCTTCCCAGAATAGAACAGCCTAGCAGATTCACTGATCTCAGGTCCATCAGTCTCAGCAATTTCTCAAATAAGATCATTTCCAAACTCTTAAGTATGAGATTGGCTGATATTATTCCATTACTCAGAGAATCAATCAGGGTTTGTAAGGGGGAGGAGCATTATAGAAAGCATCATGCTTGCACAAGAAATCACCCATGGCATTAAAAGACCCAAAGTGGGAGAAAATGTTGTTATAAAACTAGACATGACCAAGGCATATGATAGAGTGTCTTGGTCTTTTACATGTCTGGTGTTGAGGAGTTTTGGTTTTGGAGAGTTCTTCATTGACATGGTGCGGAGAATTATGAGCAACAATTGGTATTCAATCATTATTAATGGCCACAGACATGGTTTTTTTCATTCAACTATAGGCCTTAAGCAAGGTGATCCTCTATCTCTGACCCTATTTATTTTAGGTGCGGAGGTTCTTTCAAGAATGCTTAACCATATTCAATAGAATCCAAGGTATAGAGGCTTCAGCATGGAGCACAAAGGTCCTCAGATCAACCACCTAAGTTTTGCAGATGATGTGATTATCTTTACCTCAACAGATAGACACTCTATGAAGCTCATCATGCACACTTTGAAGGATTATGAACATACTTCAGATCAGCTTATTAACAAGGAAAAGAGTCACTTTATGGTTCCAGTCAACACCTCCCAAGACATCATCAATCACATAAAAGAGGTCACTGGTTTCTCTCAGAAGTACAGTCCAATCACCTACCTGGGATGCCCTCTGTATATTGGTAGACAAAGGATCATTTATTATTCCCAATTAGTAGAGAAAGTCTCCAAAAATATATGTGGATGGCAGGCACGACTACTCAACTTTGGAGGAAAAATCACCATGGTCAAATATGCTTTACAGTCCATACCTGTCCACACAATGGCTGCAATCTCACCTCCCAGTACTACTATCAAATACATAGTCTATTATAGCAGATTTTTTCTGGGGAAGAGAACATGACAAAAGGAAATATCATTGGGCATCAATTGAAACCATGAGTTTACGTTGTTCAGAAGGAGGTGTGGGACTCAGAAGGCTCACAGATATATGTACTTCTCTACAATATAAGCAATGGTGGAATTTCAGGGCTAAATCTTCACTATGGGGACAGTTCTTGAAAGCAAAATATTGCAAGAGAGCCAACCCAGTTGCAAAGAAGGTGGATACTGGTCAATCACTAGTGTGGAGATATATGATGAAAAACAAACACAAAGTGTAGGAGCATATCACTTGGAAAATCAACTCTGGAAACTGCTCCTTCTAGTGGGATGATTGGCTAGGGAAGGGTGCTCTAGCTAATCATACCAATAATATTTCTAACCTTAACAATGCCACTATTGCTCACTTTCTTTTCAACGGAAAATGGAATGAAAGGAAGCTGAGACAACAAGTTCCACCACTGCTCATTCCTCACATTCTGAGCACTAACTTTCAATACCAACAAGGAGTGAAAGACACTGCAGTGTGGAAGCCTAATGATGCTGGAATTTTCTCATGTGCTTCAGCCTGGGAAATATGCAGACATAGGAAAAATACATAAGTGATCTACTCCCGGATTTGGCATAAGAACATTCCCTTCAAGATGTCCTTTCTCTTATGGAGAGCATTAAGAAATAAGCTACCAACCAATGAAAATCTGGCAGTCTTTGGAGTGGTGCCAGTGAAGTGTGTTTGTTGTATTAAGCAAGGGTGGGATAATGTGGAGCGCATCTTCATTCGAGGACACTTTGCAACACATATCTGGACATTCTTCTCTAGTACCTTGGGTACTACCTTCCAGCAATCCTCTTTGACCAGCTGCTTATTGAATTGGTGTGATATCCAAGGAAAAAATAAAGCTCACAAGCTCCTTATACAGACACTTCCCATAGTCGTCTGCTGGAATCTGTGGAAGAATAGATGCTCAGCAAAGTATGGGGATAAGAAATCCAGCATCAACAGAGTCAAATTCATGGTCTTCAAGGACATCCTCCAGCTGCTCAACTCTGTTTTTCCATACACACAGCGGCCTACAAAGTGGACAGAATTGGTTGACATAATTGAAAGCTGTAAACATGATACAAGTCACTGCTGTAATATGGAAAACACCTCCTCCTAATAGATACAAACTTAACACTGATGGTAGTGCATAGCACAACCCCGGGAAGATTGGAGGGGAGGGGGGCATTCTGAGAGATGAACATTGAGATATTATTTATGCATTTGCTATACCTCTCGGTGAAGGGACCAACAACCAGGCAGAAGTCCAGGCAGCAACTATGGTCTAAATTGGTGTATTCAACATGGGTACAACAACATTATTCTCGAAGTGGATTCAGAACTCTTAACTAGGTGGTTATTGCAGACCTCTACTCCCCCTTGGGGGATTCAAATGTTTGTACAGGAGCTCCAAATCCTTGTTAACCAATGTGAATTTTTCCAATGTGTTCATACATACAGAGAGGCCAACAGTACTGCAGATTTCCTCTCCAAACAAAGTCACAGACAGGATATCATTCAACACTATTACACTCACAACCAACTACCAAATATTGCAAGAGGTAGTTATATTCTGGAGAAATGGGAGTTCAAAGTTTCAGAAGGAAAAAGTTGAATTTTTTTTAAAAAAAAACCTGACTCTTTTCCCTGGTTTTAGTTATCATTATCCTTTTCAACTTGACTATGTCGTAATTAGGTATAGTTGTTTTGAATAGGTTTTTTTCCTTTAATCTTTCCTTTGTAAGGGGAGAGTCTCTCTTATTTACGTTTTCCTAGTATCGTTGTATTGAGAGGAGTCCTCTCATTAACTACTTAGCTCTAGGTTTATCTTTCTAGTATGGGGAAGAGTTGACTAACCTTAGTAGGTATGTCGACTCATGAACCACCTTAGGATCGGAGGTTAGGTTTATCTCCCCTACCTTGTATTTCTTCTTTGAATTTTATTTATGTTAAGGCCTGGGGGTATTGCTAAGCCCCTGACCCCCCAAGGGTCGTTCAATAAAAAAAAATTAAAAAAAAATCCTAAATCCTAAATCCTATACCCTAAACTCTAAACTCTAAACCCTAAACCCTAAACCCTAAACCATAAACCCTAAACTCTAAACCCTAAACCCAAATCCTAAACCCTAAACACAAAACCTAAATCCTAAACACTAAACGCTAAATCCTAAAATCTAAACCCTAAACTCAAACCCTAAACCCTGAACTATAACCCTAAACCCTAAACCCTAAATCCAAACCCTAAACCCTAAACCCTAAACCCTAAACCCTAAATCCTAAACTCTAATCCCTAAACTCTAAACTCTAAACTCTAAACCATAAACCATAAAACCCAAGCCCTAAGCCCTCAACTCTAAACCCTAAACCCTAAACCATAAACCATAAACCATAAACCCAAAACCCTAAACCCTGAATCCTAAACCCAAAACCCTAAGCCCTAAACCTAAACTCTAAGCCCTAAATCCTAAATCCTAAACCCTAAATAATAAACCCTAAATCCAATATACTAAATACTAAATCCTAAACCTTAAAATCTGAACCCTAAACCCTAAATCCTACACAGTAGACGTTAAACCCTAAACCCAAAACCTTATACCCTAACCCTTAACCCTAAACCCTAAACACTAAACACTAAACCTAAACCCTAAATCCCTAAACCCTAAATCCTAAAATCTAAACCCTAAACCCCAAACTCTAAATCCTAAACTTTACACGTTAAACCTTAAACCCTAAACCCTAAACCCTTACCCTAAACCTACAACCTAAACCCTAAATCCAAACAATAAACCCTAAATCGAAACTCTAATCCCTAAACCCAAAATCCTAAATACTGAACTCTAAACCTTAAACCCTAAACCCTAAAACCTAAACACTAGACCCTAAACTCTAAACCATAAACCCTAAACCTTAAACCCTATACCCTATATCCTAACCCTAAACCCTAAACCTAAACCCTAAAACCCTATAACCAGGCTGAGACACCGGGCAAGATAGGAGGAGGGGGAATTGTGAGAGATCAAACGGACAAGCTTGTGTATGCTTTTACAATACCGTTTGGATATGGATCCAATAACCAGGCCGAGACACTAGCAGCTTCACATGGTATTGAATGGTGCTTACAACATGGCTACAAGAAAATCTTGCTAGAAGTTGATTCAGAACTTCTCATGAAATGGTTGCAGCTCACTGTGAAACCTCCCTGGCAGCTGTATCAATCCATTCAGGAGCTGATTAATCTCACCAGACAGCTGGAAATCTTCAGTTGTCAACACATCTTCAGGGAAGCAAATTCCACAGCAGACCTGTTGTCCAAAAGAAGCCATAAAAATGATATAGTGCAGCAT
>JAJOOO010010768.1:0-11590 GCA_029582685.1 Solanum piurae
ACAACATTCATAAGATTCATCCGAGGAAAAAAATATTACATGATCATTATTTTCATAAACAAGACAATAAAGGAGAAGTGAAAAATTAGGCATAAAAACAAAAGTAAAAGAGGTCAAAGATTCATAGTTATAATGGAGTAATGAACTTGGGTTAATAAGAAAATTTAGTGGGCTAATGACCCTAAAATGTAAAAGATATTTAAAAATTATAGTCTTGATTTTATATTGATATTTTAAAAATATTTATTGATAAAATTTTAACAAGTAAAACACTACTTAAAATATATATAATAAATATTTTCAAAATTCACAGCCCGCGGGCTGGCCTCTGAGGCTAGCGGGTTGGGCCTACGAGGCCAGCGGGTCAAATGAGGCTGGGATAAAAAGCCTCGTTCCTAAATGGGCTGAAAAAATTGAGCCCAACCCCATTTAATTCAAGGGTTGGGTTGGGCCGGCCTAGCGGGCCAAGCCCATTTTGACGGCTCTACTTAGTATCAATCAAATATTCATGTGTATACTTCTAATGTAATATTATTAGTCAGGTCATACTACCTTTATCCATGTAATAACATAAAGGAAAGGGAAGGTATACCACATATTATTATGAAAATATCCCTCAATATATAAAACTTTTTTGTGATATTTTCTGAGTTTGATTTTTGTTTATATAGTAACTGCAATCGAACAAGCAACTATAGCTCTATCCATTCTCCGGGAACAAATCGACCAATTTGACTTGGTCATGGTAGATGTCAACATGCCTGAAATGAACTACCTTGAGTTCATCAAGTCCGCTCAACTCATCAAAGACAAACCTATCATTTGTAAGACCATTTTATCAAAATCTTAATTATTTTATGTGGTTTAATTAGCGTGTACCATTCAATAATTCAAAAGTGTATTTAAACGTGTTAATATCACACATCCTTACTAAACTTTATCTACTTTAATAATAATGTCAAAAAATTGACTTCTAAACACACTAATGTTACTTGTAGTTTCTCTATATGTTTTTTTTGGTCAAATTCTATTTTTATATATGTTCCTTACAAACGTGGTTTATATATTTATGAACATCTAAAATCTCTCGATAATTCTGGATACCTCATTTAATGTTTTGTTCTGATTTTTCATTTTTGGTTTAGTGATATCTCCAGAGGTGACGATAGAAATGGTAAAAGAAGCAACAACACAAGGGGCATGCTTAATTTTTCAGAAATCGTCCATTTCATCAATGAAACTCAAGGATGTATGGAAGCATGTGAAGAACTACAATAACAAGGCAAATGAAATATCACAACACTACAAGGATAATCAAGTTTATGTAATGGACAACACATCTTGTCCTAAGAAAGTGCAAGACAGAAAGGGAAAAAGCATAGCGAATTGCTCTGAGACTTATCATGATCAAGCAGTAGGTTCTTTAATAGCAAAAGATGAGGCAAAAAGGTCTAAGAGAATGAGAAGTACTAATGAGGAGGCACAAGTTAAAAGTAGCGGTACTTTAGAAATAGAGGAGGATTCTTTGCTTTCGAAAATAACTACAGAAAGATCACAAAAGAAAAGATGACACCTGCAATGGACACATGATCTTGATAAGAAATTAGACGAGGCTATTCGCGAGTTAGGAGAAAATGGTGAGTATTTAAAGACTTAGTTTTTATCCCAACAGAGATAAGTAGAAAAAACAAGAACGTTGGTTAAGGAAAATCTTAAGTAGACATTTTCTGAATGTTCACAATTTTACTATTGAATTCTCATTATTTGTCTTACCATGTCGATTTAGCCAATCCTAAAGATGTTCTGGAGAGGATGTGTGTGCCGAACTTGACCGCGAAACAGCTCACCGACCATCTAAAGGTATTCAAGTATGAAACAAGTAGATGAGATAGCCTAGTCATGACATTAATGATTCGAGGTTTAGTCGAATTTTCCTAATATTTTTTCATCTTTATGACCTTATGCAGGAATATCGATCCCAACAACAAGCTCCAAATGTTCAACCAGCTACTACAATGAACTTCAACGAGGAACAACATTCCAATGTGTTGGATTCAAGGGACTTCTCTGAATTATTACAAGGTGCAGACATACCTCAACCTTCTGAAGTTCCTTTTGTAGCTTCACCGAGTTCAAATGATTGTTCCTTGAACGGGTGGGGTGAGTGGTTTGATGAATTGCTAGACCTTGATGATTTCGAGCTGAAATTATGTTAGAAAATCAGAGTGTTAGATCTTACATCTGGTTAGATTACATTCCTAATATACATTAATGCAGTTTTGGAGAAATTTGGCGCTTTTATATGTGAAGATAGAATGTAAGTGGAAAAGATGTTTGGTAGTTCTTATTGATCTATCGTGATTGGCCTCTGTAGAACTCAAACAATCTTTTATCTTTTTTTTTTTTTTTGCATATGTAAGGATCAACGATATATTTTCTTGTCATTTTATGTGTTTGTTTATCATAAGACATGGAAGAGCTAGTCGTCGTTGGGGGTAACAACATAACTGCTCTATGCTCTCAACTTCCAACGGCATACTTCAGCTAACTTGAAATATTGTATGTATCGAACTGTGGAAGAGCTAAAGCTTCAAAGGCTGCCATAGCTGGCGGATTTGTTTCTCGCCAAACATGCTCTTGAATTTCCATTTCTATGAGTAGTGTGGATTCATGAATGTCCTGAAATGAAGACGTTTGTCCTACAAGGAATATGTGTGAGTAAATCGATTCTCAAAAATGTGAACAATGATGATGAGGTAAAAGTTGTTTATTCAGTATTCTATAGTTTCGGTCACAATTTTTATAATTCAGTTACGAAATTTCAGTTACTATGACTAAATTTCTATTTAATTTCAAATAATGATGTTAGTTTATCTATCAATTTCTAGGTTTACGATTCGCTCGACAAATATATGGAGTTTGGTGTCAATTACCCCGCACCCCAAAATGGAGCATTAAAAATAGAGAATAAAATAAGAAAAATTTAATAGAACTACTTTGAAACAGAAGTTTCTCATACTTATGCACACTTAGGACTGCTAACTAAGAGTAAATTGAACTCCCTTGTAGACGAAAGCATCATAACATGTCAACACAAACTGGCTAATAAGTTAACCGAGAATGAAGATTTAGAATTTATTGTTGATTTCATTCCCATTTTCTGTATTGAAGTTTGTGAAAACAAATCAACGTTTGCTCTTTCTCTAGCAATGGTTGGAATCATCTCGTAAGAAGACAGAGTAGTGTGAATTGTTATGTTGCTCGAATCCTCCAGTGGTAAAAACTTTTTTAGAGGGTCAGATGTGAATGTTGCATTTTGGAGGATTCAAGAAACATAGGTAAATTGTGAGGTTCGGATAGATAAAGTAAGTCTTCTATTATATTCAGTATACTAAAATTTGCATGCAACACCTACTTAATATTGTTCAAATAATTAATGACAACATCAGATAGGAATATTGTTTAATATAGCATGTTAGAAGAAACCATTGAGGACGATAACAACATATTTAGAGGTTCAATAATGAATGGAAAGTTTACTAAGTAGGGAACAATGTGAAGGTGAATGGAAATTCTGAAGCTACTGATGGCGACAAATCTCAAGCTAATGATGGTGATGAATCTGAAGCTATGTTATTCTTGGTTTTGATGATTTGACAAACAAAGAGATCTTGTAATGGGACCTGATCCTTCGTGACAATATGTATACAAATGACAGGCTGTAAAGAGTACAAAAGTTTGGTGAGGTTGGTGCACAGTCTCCAACCGTGACAGAATCCTCGGCCAATGGCATGGCCTCGAAGGTCGTGTCTATTCTTTTAAAAGGTTATCCTCAATAGACACAACCTCATTTTTTGCATTCCTGAAATTCTCAAGAACACAAGAAAAAACCACTCCTATCAAGAAGTATTATCCTCAAGAGCAATAGGGACCTGATAGAGATGCTTACTGCTTAGTTGTCTTAGGATTATATCTTTTGTGCTTATATTGTAAATCTATTCCTAATCTATAAAGGAATTAGATTGTTTTTTTGTTCATCCAAAAGTCTAAGTCAGTTAAGGTTAACTGATTTAGTGGGCAGTATTGTATCTGCTTAGTCAAATTCTAAATCATCTAGAGTTAGGTGGTTTAGTGGGCAGTGTTGTATCTGCTTAGTTGAAGTCTAAGTTATCTAGAGTTAGGTAGCATAGTGGGCCGTGTTGTATCTGTTTAGTTGCTTTCTTTGTAGTAGAGTTACTACATAGAGAGGGAAGGGATTTAGACGTAAATTCCTAGGTTGCAGGGGAGGATATGGCTTACCTCACTAGGAGATTCCAAAAAATAGTGAGGAAGCATGGAGGTTTTCGAAAAGGGGGAAACTCTATCAAGGCTTCAAATCGAAGTGACTTGTGTCACAAGTGTGGAAAGCCCGGACACTTCATAAGGGACTGCCCAATGCTTAAGGTTGAAACCAAATAGTATCAAAGGCCTGGAGGTGAGAAAGACAGGAGAAGGGACCCGATCCCTGATAAGAGAGCAAGAAAAGTTGCTGCTGACTATGTGGTGAAGAAAGCTCTTACTAGGGAGATTCCTCAAGTGAGTCAGAAGAGTCAGAATATCCCGAAGACGCATCCATGCTAGCTGTTAAAGACGATGAATACGTGTTTGATGGCATGTTCGCATTCATGGAGAAATCTGACGATGAAGAAGATGAAGGAAAGGTAACTCTTTCTGACCTTAAACAAAACTTGAATGTTTACTCTGTTAGAAAGTTGAGAAATTTAGCTGCTGGTTTGATTGACTCCATTAGGCAGTTAACAACTGAAAAGGACTCTATGAACAACAGTCTAGACATTTTCCATGAAGAAAAGTTAGCATTGGTTGGTCATATATCTGTTATCGAGGAACAATTGACAGTTCTGGAGACTGGAAATCTAGAACTCAAGGAGAAATTGAAGATGCTGAGTGAGAAATTTGGCAGAGGAAAGGGAGAGGCTAGCAGTTTGCAAATAGAGCTAGAAGCCAATTTGAACACTGTTGAAACCATACTTGCACTAGCCTTGGAGAGAAATGATCAGATGGAAAGGGACCTGGTCGATCTCAGAGAAGAACTGAAAAAATCTCTGAGATGGACCAACTCTGCTAAGTTACTAGCATCACTAGTCAAGGTAAGAACAACATGAAGGGTTTAGGAAGCTTAAACATCAGTCCTCCCTACAATCCCCACAGTAAGTATGTGTCTGTGTCAGACAATCTGTTATGTCTTCACTGTGGTCGTAATGTTCATCTGAAAAAAGACTGTCCAGCCTGGAAAGCTTCTCAAGAAAAAAATCTGGTCTACTCTAAACTGAAAGTTACACAGAACAAGGGACCTGCTCCTATTCTTAAGTCTTCCAACATGAGAAAGACTAATTTACCTCATTGGACAAGAAGTACTCTCATTATGCCTCTATCTGGTTACTGGGAACCCATTCAAGACTAGCAAGTGATCTTTGTTGCAGGGGAGTGGAAGAAGTAGCAGTCAGTGCTGGTTCATGGATAGTGGATGTTCAAAGCATATGACTGGAAAGACTGAAAACTTCCTTTCGTTCAAGGCATTTCAAGGTAGATGTGTCTCTTTTAGTAATGGAAAGAAGGGGTATATTCTTGGAGTCGGTAGAATCGGAAAATCGCTGGAACACTCTATTGAGAATGTCTACTACGTGAGTGGACTAAAATATAGTCTTCTCAGTGTATCTCAAATATGTGACAAGGGAATGAAGTAAGATTTCTATCAGAAAAGTCCATTGTTACCAACTTGTCAACTAAGGAGGTGATCCTGACGACCATAAGGCACAAGAATATGTATGTTGCTGACTTGGATAATGCTCAGGGAAATGATCTGACATGCCTCAATGCTCAAAGTGAAAATGCTAACTTGTGGCATAGGAGGCTAGGTCATGTGAGCTCTTCTCTGCTGAACAAACTTGTCTCCAGGGACCTGGTTCGTGGCTTACCAAAACTAAAGTTTAGTGATGACAAGGTGTGTGATGCGTGTGCCAAAGGTAAACAGACCAGATCCTCATTCAAGCCAAATAAGCATGTGAGCTCTTCAAGATCTCTCGAGCTAATTCACATGAATCTATGTGGGCCGGTGAAAATTTAAAGCAGAGGTGGAAAGAAGTATATTATAGTGATTATGGATGATTATTCAAGGTTTACTTGGACTATGTTCCTCAAGTCCAAGGATGAGACATTTGATGTGCTGATGATATTCATCAAAATGATTCAGCCAAAGCTTAAGAATAAGATTGCAGGGATCAGGTCTGATCATGGAACTGAGTTTGATAATGCAAAACTTGACACCTTTTGTGCAGACAACGGTATTCATCATAACTCTTCAGCTCCTAGAACACCCCAACAAAATGGTGTTGTTGAAAGGAAGAACAGAACTCTGGTTGATATTGCCAGAACTATCCTCATAGACTCGACTCTTCCTAAGAACTTCTGGGCTGAAGCAGTCAACACTGCATGTTATGTGACCAACATGTGCTTGATGAGGCCTTTACTAAACAAAATGCCATATGAGCTACTCAACAACAAAAAACCCAAACTGAGTGTTTGGTTGCAAGTGTTTTATGCTGAACAATGACAAGGATGATCTAGGAAAATTTGATCCTAGAAGCGATGAAGGAGTGTTTGTAGGTTATTCATCCTCCAGCAAAGCCTATAGAGTATACAACAAAAGAACACTGTGCATTGATGAAAGTGTTCATGTGATTTTTTATGAGGCTGGTGAATTGACAAATTTAGAGCAGAAGGATGATGATGATCTTGAAGAACTGCTTCAGATTCAGAGAGACGGAGTGAATGATCCACGAGCTGAAGGAGGTCAAAACCCTGATGTTGCCGATTCTGGTCAATCTGGGAAAGTAAACGAGGATAACAAGACTGACGAGGGACCTGGTCCATCCAACAATGCAGACCAGGAGGATTCACCTCAGTTTGAAAATGATGACTCAGAAAATAAAGAAGATCAAACAAATCAACCTCAACCCTTGAATCCCAAATCAGGATGGAAGCATCAGTCCTCTCATCCTCTTGATAATCTCATCTCTCCATTGAATTCTGGAATGCAAACCAAATCCAAAACTAGAAATCTAGTGGCATTTTCAGCATTTATATCAAATATTGAGCCCAAATATATCAAGGAAGCCTTGAAAGATACTGATTGGGTCAATTCAATGCAAAAGGAACTTCATCAGTTTGAGCGGAGTAAAGTATGGCACCTGGTACCTAAACCTGCTGACAGAACTATCATAGGGACCAGATGGGTGTTCAAAAACAAGCTTGATAAAAATGGTGTCATCGCAAGGAACAACTCAAGACTGGTGGTTTAGGGTTATAATCAATAAGAAGACATCGACTATGATGAAACATTTTCTCCTGTTGCTAGAATGGAAGCTATCAGTGTTCCAATTGCCTTTGCAACCTTCATGGGATTCAAACTCTTTCAAATGGACGTCAAAAGTGCATTCTTAAATGGTGAATTGAAGGAAGAAGTGTATGTAAAGCAACCGCCTGCTTTGAGGATGTTGACTTCCCAAATCATGTGTTAAACTAGACAAGGCTCTGTATGGACTGAAATAGGCTCCTAAAGGTTGGTATGAACGGATGTCCAGATTTCTTCTGAAGAATGGATTCAAAAGGGGAAAGATAGACAACACTCTATTCCTGAAGAAAATAGGCAAGGAGTTGCTCATCATCCAGGTGTATGTGGATGATATTATTTTTGGAGCAACTTCTGAGGTCCTATGTGAAGAATTTGCCACCCTAATGGGGAATGAATTTGAGATGAGAATGATAGGAGAGCTGAACTTTTTCTTAGGACTGCAGATCAAGCAAACCTCAAGTGGCCAAGAAAAGTACATAAAAGAGTTGCTAAAGAAATTTCATATGGTGGATTCTATGCTCATTGATACTCACATGGGTACAAACTCAAAGTTGGGAGCAGACGATTATGATGCCTTAGTGAATCAAACCATATACAGAGGAATTATTGGATCATTGATGTATATAAAAGCAAGCAGACCTGACATAGTCTTCAGTGTAGGCATGTGTGCAAGATTCCAAGCATGTCCCATGGAGTCACATTTGAAGGCAGCCAAGCAGATTCTGAGGTATCTAAAGAAGATAGGGACCTGATCCTCTTCTATCCAGCATGAGACTCCTTTGAACTGGTGGGATATACGGATGCTAACTTTACAGGTTATCAGGTGGATAGAAAAAACACTTTAGGAATGGCGCACTTTCTGGGATCCTCGCTCATTTCCTAGAGAACCAAGAAACAAAATTCAATGGCTCTCTCCACGGCTGAAGCAGAAAATGAATTTGTTGCATCCTGTTGTGCACAACTACTATGGATAAAGCAACAACTTGAAGATTTTGATGTACTCACTCATACCCTTCCACTTATTTGTGAAAATACTAGTGCGGTCAACATGGGAAAAAATCCAGTTCAGCACAAGAGAACAAAGCACATTGATGTCAGCCATCACTTCTTAAGAGACAATATTGAAAAGGGGAACATTAGCATGTAGTAATGCAGGACTGAAGACCAAATTGCCGATATTTTCACAAAAGCTCTTAGAAAGGATCAGTTTGAGAGTAACCGTTTGAAGTTGGGGATGATGAATATGAACTGAGCTAATTTTATCCAAAGGCATACAACCCTCCTTGGCTATGATCAGAAGGGCAGGTATCCTCATTATTTGTAATGTTTTGCTTTGGTAAGATCAATTGTGTACCTTTTACAGGTATACACTCATGGGAAATTGCAGGAGTAAAGAAAGGTCATAACTTCTCAGGGATCAACCTTCTCAACTTGCAGATAGGGACTTGGTCCTGTCTAAAGGTTAACGTTCTATACATTATTTTTGAACTAATAATGAGAACCGTTGAGACCTCCACGTGTCAGTCATCGGCTATTCTAACCCTTTTCCCATCGCTTTAAGTCCAAGCGACGCGTCTATTCAGGGACCTGACACATCCTTTCAATTTCTTTTTATACACTTACCTCTATTCATCTTATCTTATTCTTCAAACTCCTCTTCCTAAATATTCTGAAAACCTTAATCGTCTCCTCTTCTTCCATCTTCTTCCCTAAATGTCTCAATCACCATCTTCTTCCAAACAAATGCTGGACTTCCTAAACGAAATAGATCATGTATCCTTCTACATATATTTTGATGCTTCCTCTCCGACAAAAATGTTGACCATCCCTCTGGTCGACATCTCTGAAACTAGTTGTCCTACTCCACAGTCCCCCTATAGAACTCAATAACCCAACACCCTCGCGTCAACCTGGTCCTCATTTGTCCATGCTATCTGACTGCTTGTTTGAGGATGATATTTCGGAGAGTAGGTACTCTGAATCCAACATTCTCGTTGCAAGTGAGATTATAGTGGTAGAAAGTCTGAGGAAGATGAGAGAAGGGGCAAGAAATGATGAAGGAAGTAGTTTTGCAGAAGACCTCCTTGGAGATACGGATCCAATGTGTGACAGAACCCCTGATGTTGGACTACCTCCCGCTAGTGAGTTAGATGATGATGAGGATTACAATACTCCTCTACGCTGGGCCATACAGAGAAGAATGGTTCATGTCACTAGCAAAGGAAAGGAGAAAGTCATAGAGGAGACTCCAACAAGGAAACTGTTTACTAAGGGAGCCACTCAGAAACTTATGAGTGGTGCTATAAAGGGGAATAAGGTCAGCACTATTGAAACTAGGAGAAGAATAAAGACTGGTGAAGAGCATTTTGTAGCTCCTGCTGAGGGAGTTGTGGATGTTACTAATGACTAATCTGATAGTGATACAATGTCGGATGATCTCACTCTGGCCTCTGTACAAAGAAAGAAGGATGAACAAGGAAAGACAAAGGGAAAACCAAAATCTGGGAAACCATCTGTCAAAAAGGGTGGTGCTACAACAAAGGGAAAGGGCAAGGAGTTCGAAAAGAAGAAGGGAAAAAATAGATAAAAACGGGAAAGAGAAGTGTTACCTGACTCTGCGTGACCTACCAAAGAGTCTGCACTCAAGTCTGTGAAGGGACCAGGTACCAAAAGAAAGAAAGTGGATAAGAATGAAACCAAACATGACATTGTTGACAACCTGTGATTGCAGAAAGTCCTAGGTGGATGAGTCTTTGATCCTGATATCATCAGTAAGCCAGGGATGTACACCTTAACAGATATAGTGGAGATTCAGTTGTGGACTCACTTGTTCATGACCCAGTCGTCTGTGGTGCATGAGGAACAAGTAAGAGACTTCTACTACAATGTTGAGTTCACAGAGGATGGCATCCTCAACACGTTAGCTAGGAATAGAAGATTTCATCTGAATGAAAAAATACTGGGAGAAATTTTGAGTGTGCCCAGAGAAGGGATCAGATCCTTTGTAGGAAAGACCTGCACCAAAAGTTTTGCAAATGAGTGTGCCAAACTCCCAAAGATGAATTGTGTTGGCATTCCAAAGAAACTTATGAAGGGGGACTACCAACTGTTGTTCGAGTTTGTTAACAAAGTAGTTCTTCCAAAGTCTGAGAAAAGAACAATTTCCTCTGTTGCTGATCTCTTTCTTATGGTGGCTCTATGCAAGTTTGATCTTTTGAATCTTCCAGCCCTCATGTTAGAGTATATGTACAAAATGGTGGTGGAACAAAAGGGTAAACATGGCATGGGGTATGGGTATTTTCTCACCAAGGTGTTCAAGCATTTGGATGTTCCTGTGGGAGTTGGTACTGTTGGAACGGTTAAACAATCATTCTCTATACACACCTTAGTTGAATGTGAATGCATAGAAGGAAGAACAGGGAAACTGAGCAAGGTGTCTCAGTTAGTGGTGGAACAGAGTCAACTTAAGCATGAATTGGAGGAGATGACAGTGCTTGTGAGCAAAAAGGACGTTGAGATAGCCTTATTGAAGGCTCAGTTGGTCAACGCACAAACAGAGGGACCTGGTACAACAAAAGTCAATGAATTAAGGATTCAGAATGCGAACCTCTTGGCTCAGAATGCTGCTCTTCAAGAGAAGCTGATCAAGGATAATAATATTGCCAACGATCGACTTACTCTTGTCATCAAATCTCTCACTCACCAACCTCCCTCCACATGTCCGCTGTGTATCGGGATTCTCTTAAGTAGTTAATTTCTAATGTATTGAATGCTTTCTCCTATGCAATGAAGTGGATTCCTGTTTTGTTTTGGTTAATCTTATCTTTCTGCCTTCTCTACTATGATGTGTTGCCATAGGCTATGATCTTGCTTCGCAGGCTTACATTTAATGTTGGTTTACTGCTACTCTTTTTTATGATGCCAAAAGGGGGAAGAAAAAAAATGTGTGTTGCTTAGATGAAAGATAGCCAGTCCTCAGGGGGAAGGCACTTGGAGGCATCATGTCAGTTTCTCAGGAGGAAGGCACTTGGAGACATTATGGCATGGCAGTGTGTGTTTGTCATCATCAAAAAGGGGAAAAATGTTATTCTTGGTTTTGATGATTTGACAAACAAAGGGATTTTTTAATGGGACCTGATCCTTCGTGACAATATGTATACAAATGACAGGCTGTAAAAA
>JAJOOO010010769.1:0-12088 GCA_029582685.1 Solanum piurae
AACTAATCGATCATGAACTATATGTTGAATACAACAATATATGAATACAAAAGTGAGATGAAAATACAAAGTTATAAATATAAAGTGAGATTGAATATAAAGTTGTGAATACAAAAGAAATACTTTCTTCATTTGAAATACAAAGTGACTTTGAAAGGAAAAATACAAACTAATCGATCATGAACTATATGTTGAATACAACAATATATGAATACAAAAGTGAGATGAAAATACAAAGTTATAAATATAAAGTGAGATTGAATATAAAGTTGTGAATACAAAAGAAATACTTTCTTCATTTGAAATACAAAGTGACTTTGAAAGGAAAAATACAAACTAATCGATCATGAACTATATGTTGAATACAACAATATATGAATACAAAAGTGAGATGAAAATACAAAGTTATAAATATAAAGTGAGATTGAATATAAAGTTGTGAATACAAAAGAAATACTTTCTTCATTTGAAATACAAAGTGACTTTGAAAGGAAAAATACAAACTAATCGATCATGAACTATATGTTGAATACAACAATATATGAATACAAAAGTGAGATGAAAATACAAAGTTATAAATATAAAGTGAGATTGAATATAAAGTTGTGAATACAAAAGAAATACTTTCTTCATTTGAAATACAAAGTGACTTTGAAAGGTAAAATACAAACTAATCGATCATGAACTATATGTTGAATACAACAATATATTAATGCAAAAGTGAGATGAAAATACAAAGTTATAAATACAAAGTGAGATTGAATATAAAGTTGCGAATACAAAAGAAATACTCTCTTCATTTGAAATACAAAGTGACTTTGAAAGGTAAAGTAGGCACATAAAATACAAAACTTGTTGGTATACAATTAGGTTAAATACAAAACAAAAGAGAAATACAAACTTGATCACATATAAATTGAGATTGAAATACAAAATGAATACCCAATAAAATATAAAATTGTTAGCATACAGTTAGGATGAATACAAATTAAGAAAGAAATACAAACATGTTGGTATACTAATTGAGAGTGAAATACAATGTAAAAACAAAAAATGTAAAACTTTTTGATATATAGATAGAATGAATACACAAATAAACTGTTGATTCAGACATTGTAGACAAACAGATGTTTTCCCGAATCTAAAACCCTAAAAGCAAATATAAATGTATTAGAAATCAAATAAAATAAACATATGAATGGATTTGTAGATTCTAATAAATCTGAAATATTAAAACGAAATCAGAAAAAAATTGTTTAATCGACTAAAAATTTGAGATACATAAATATTAGATGAATATGTAAACAAACTTGCATAAAAATAAAAAAAAATTGACGAAAAATATGTAATATGTACAATGCGAAATAGAAACCATAAACGGTGATATTAAAATCCGTAATATATAGAATCCGGAATATACACCATAATCGGTGATTTTAAACAACAAATCTAAATAAATCTAAATCAATAATGGAAATTACCTTGTCAATCGAGAAATCTGCTTGAATTAATAAAGTGATTTCTTTTAACAATAGAGAAAATTTCTTGAATTAAAATATATATTTTGATGAACAATTTGTGAGCACCCTGAAGAAAGAGAATCTGGAAACGTGAAAAAAGGGGTAGAAACATGAAAGGTGGGGTAAAAACGTGAAAAGGTGAAGAAGGAAGGTTAATGGATATTGGTAACTGACTGGTTTAGAATTTGGTCCAATATATGACTGTTTTCATAAATAAAATTAATTTTAAATACTAAAATCTGAATACATATTATTTTTTAAATATTGTCATTCTGACATTTTAAATAAATATTTTAAAGTGTTGTTAGTTTAACAAAATATGTTAGATATCATGACGTAATTGCTAATTTTCCCAAAAAATAAAGAGTGGCCCTAAATAGGTCATACTTTACGATGAGGACAGAAATTAAAGACCAATAATTTTAAAAATAATTTAGTTCCTATAAAACTTGTGTCGTTTTAGAACCCTTAAAGCTATGCCTTAATTCCTATAAAACTTTTGCCGGACAAAACAAAATTTATGTAAACTAATGCCTTGCGAATTAGATATTACACAATTTATATCATATAAGGTAACAATTCTTTAAGTTTATGTTTTTCGAATTAGATAGATATTACATAATTTATGTCGGACAAAAAAGTTTCATAAACCTTGGTCTTGCAAAATTAGGTCATAGTTTAAATATACTTTGACCCACATTTTTTTGTTAAAAAAGAAGAAGAAATAAGAACAAAATAAACGACTAATAATTTAAAAGACAAAAATTAAAACATTCAATTAGACAAAAGGTTAGATAGGCCTTGAATGACCCAACCATTTGCTTCTCCCAGAAACATTTAAACAAGAGCAGGGGCAGGGCCCAAAACAGGTAATTCTTACACCTAACAATTACTATAAACATAATATGTATTTTCCATACACAAATTAATAATTTAATTATAATTAACAATATATAATTTTAATTAATGATATATTATTACTTCAATTTTTAATTAGCTAAGGTTAAAATGATTCAAATACGTGCAAGTGTATACCAAACTAGTAGTATTGAAATAAACTACTCCACTTATTGAGTTATTAAAGGAACATAAATAATACTGTTTGATGTGATTTATTCAATTATTTAAAAGTTTAAAGGTGATAATTAAACTCATGACTAAATACTTAAGAGGATATTTCTAGTTAATGACCTGGAGTCTTCTGAGTAAGTTTCATTATAATTATATTCCAAAGAGAAAACACATTTTTCTAACTTGTCCCGTCAATGAAAAGTTGAATTGAATTAGTCTAATTGTAGACTAATATGAGGCCCAATTAGAACAAGATCCTCAGTCAACCAAACAAATCTAGTTTTCACTTAGTTACATTCAAAGTCCTCATTTGTGATGTGTTGAGTGATTCATTTGAATCTTAGGCAAATCGTAGCGGAGCTCAAAATTTTAATTTTACAAATTTTAAATAATAAATATAAAATTTAAATTAAAGTTATTGAGTTTTATCGAATCTGTATTCATTAGTATGGCTTCGCCCTAACTCCCAATCTTTTTATTAATACATTAATAAAGTCATTGTATGAGCTGGCATAATTGTAAGAGTTTCAATGCAAATAAATTTTTTCCATGGAAAATAAGTGTAAATGTCGACAGAAAAAAATGGGGGTGGACCAAACTTGGCCTTACCTAAGTTGTTGGCATGGCAATTATGGTCCTTTTTCTTTGGACACAAGATATAGTTAGTAAAAGAGACAAAGGAAGAAAACAATGTGCTAACTTGAGTTAACAGTGACAAAATCAGAAATTTTAATAAGTTATTTAAGAAAAATATTAAAAAATATCATAATTTAAATTAAATTTATGTCAAGAGAAATAAAAAAAATTGCATACACATTCATTCGATCTTTTTTATACAATGTAATTTTTTTATTAACAAAATTTCATCTACTAATTAAAAAGGTAGCTACATACGTAACGTTCTTAACATGACACAAGATCAGAAAGCAAATTTGCCAACTATAACCTGCCCTATTTGTTTCTTTATGTTCCCATTTAGTTTTTGTATATAGGATAATTCTAAAATTGGAATATACGATTATAATATAATATACTTTAATACATTTTCTCAACAACTTTAAAAAGAAAACATATTATATATATTCAAACGTGTAAAAATATTATGTATGAAACTAAGCAACTTTACTGCGCACTCAAATTCTTTAATCTTCTGTTCAGTATATTATATAATATTCAACTTTTAATAAATAAAAAATGTAGAGGAAATTGCTGAGAACTTTACAGTAGCTAGGGTTCATAATATCTCTCTCTTAGCTGTCATGGAAAATGCTAAAACTTTTGATTACTTTTAAATTTACAAGAAAAAGTAATATATAAGTGATGAAAAAAGGAAAAATAAAAATTAACTTTCTTGTCAACTAACCCATTCAGATGATTTATTTAAATAGTGTTAGCTTTTATATTCTATTACGCTAACAATATTTTATATGCTACGATGTTTCTTTTATTTTAATTATCGTTAATATTTATATATACTGTTTATGTACGTATTTTTCTTTTATCATAATTTTACTCTTGCATTTTTTCTCCTTCATTTCTAAAAAAATGATTTTGCAGGGTCTATCGAAAACAAGCTCCTATCCTACAAAGGCAATGATAATTAGGATATGTGTCCCAACTTAAAAATCACTATTTTCCTATTGAAATTTGAATAATTTTTATTGAATTGATGAGAAAAGGAAAACAGTAGTGTTTTCACATGGAAAAATTAGAAAGCTTTCTAGTATCTCAATGAGAATCTGTTTTCCATTATGTGTTTTCCTAGTGATCTGGTTCATGAGAAATGAGTGGAAAAATTATATTTTATAACATAAACTTCTCACTTATTTGTGGTGGGAGAAAATCTCTATTTTTAGTAGTGCGTGCATACCCAACCCTTTGTCTTAACTTTGTTTGTGAAATTATACTGAATATTATCGTTATTGTTATTGTTGCAGTGGTAGCTTTTATAATTAGGATGAAGTTTCTTGGAGAGATCTTTTTGACACATTCACCAGCATGATAACAGCCTAGCAACAGTACATACAAGCTAAGTTTGGACTTTGGTGTTATGTGAGGAATATTGTGTCTCATCATTAACCTCATATATAACAAAAATGTATTCTACTAATTTACTGCTCTGAACTACATAACAACAAATGCATAAGATCTCTATAATGATCTGGCTAATTAATTTTTGGGTTAAGTACAATGATTTGCCAGTATTTTTTTCCATTTTTCTACTGCTACTTGCATGTGTCTAGCTAGCTAGCTCCATTGTGTACTGTAATTTAGAGGTGGCAAAATCAGTGGATTAATTAAATTCTTAATTATAAAAGGGACACGTCTCGTAATTAATACTTTATTTTTCTACTATAAATAAATATTGGAGTCGATTTCGAATAACTAGATGCATGAATTGAGTAGTTTAAGAGGTCAAATTGCCCCAACATACATGCATTGATATCGAAAACAAACTACGTAAAACTTTAAATTTAGAAAATGTGTGCAGCTGTACTTTATGGGCTCGAGAAAGAAATAAAAAAAAAGGTTGAATGGAGAGATTTGGTTTTGTGATCTTTTAGTTTACTTTTTTTGCGAGAGATTTTTATTTTTATACGAGATTTAAAAAAAATATTTTCTATTTAATTTGTAAGTGATCCTCGATCGAACCGTAGCACTAGTTGTAACAAATTAAAGCTCAAGTGTAGACGTAGTTCATTTTTTTTCTTTTATCAAGAGGATTAAAAAAAATAGGTGGACTAGCTATCTAGTTGTTCGATGACTTTAGTACAAGAGATTTTTTAAATGAATAATTTCTCATATGGATAGGCTATATTATATGGTAGTGAATGCATGCTGGTTTGTTAAAGTCCAATAAATATATTATAAGATGAGTGTTGTGAAGATGCAATTACTAAAATGAATGTGTGGTTATATTAAATTAGATAAATATTAAAAATGATTATATTCATAGAAGGTTTAAGTGTAGCTAGTACACATTGAGAATAAAATGTGAGAAGGTCGTTGGAGATGATTTGAACATATTTTTATCAATCTATCGAGATATCGATCCGTAAGTATGAAACTATGGTACTAAGTGAAGGTGCTGAAAATTGGCATTGGGATAGTCGATAAACCTAAAATTACATAGAAGGAAATAGTCGTAAAAGACCTGGAATTGTGTGGTAAACTAAAAATAAGATACAATGATCGCGATTATTATTGTGAAACTTTAATTCATTGTATCTTATTTAAATAATCTATATAGCTAGGGAATTGCTTTTAACATACTTTTATTATTAATGATGATAATAATATGATACCTGCTTAAATATCGAAATAAGAATATAGCCGATTCTAATTATTTGAGACGATCAAGACATAGTTGTTGTAATAGTTTCCCACATGATCACTAGTACATCAAAATAATTTCTCTTTTGCTTTGCAAATACACGAACAAGAAACATCTCGTTTTGATGAAAAAGAAGACTTTTTTTTTCATTTACAAATCATCGTAGCATTATAAATGAGAAATGAAAATTGTTGTATACTGATCAAAATTGATTGCTTTTTCTTACAAGCACACCAATGAATTCCAATAGTATATCATACATATATACTTCGTATATTTTTTTATTTTATTTTGTGTAATTAATCTACCTAGCTAAACTAAAAAAATAAAATACAACAGATCTCATAAAAAAAATTAAATATAAAAATATCACACTGCAGTAATTCTAAATCTTGTTATTACCCTTTCTCTCATTGTTCTTGAATGTGTCAATACTTCATCCTTTCTATTTCTCTTTGGATTTAATAATTTTGACAAAAATCCTTCTTTTTTCTTCTTCTTCCCAATACTATTATCTTCCAATATAATTCCACCTTCTTTTCCTCTCATAATCAAAGCCAATGATCTACTCTTCATGAGCACATTAGTGTTTGGAGATGAACACGAGGACACCTCTGAAGATGAAGACAAAGAAGATAAGGAAGAGGAAGAAGAACATGAAGAAGTAACAATTGTCGTGTTACTTCTTGATGTTTTTGAAAGCAGAGAGAGTTTTTCACTAAGACAGACAGAACAAACCCCGGGGTTTTGCTTGTGCTTAGGATGCTTCTTGCATAATATAATAGAATTCGATTTTGATTTGCTTTTGTTGATTTGCATTTGATGATCTCTAAAGTTCTTGAAAAATCTCCTTCTATTATTTTCCATTTTTTTTAGTTAAATGTTCTTGGAAATGAAGGGGGTGTGTGGGGGTATTTATAATAATGTTAAATAGAATGAGAAAGATTGGCAAATGAGGCTTCTATGATATTTCATGTGAGGTTCGTAATGAGGTTCATTAAAATGACTTTTTTGACCTGTTATGTGACATTTTTTTTTTCTTTTTTGAAAAGTCCGGTTCATGGCCCAATATGCACGGCTGGAAAATTTGTGACTAGTTGAAAATTAGGAAAATTTGTGACTAGTTGAAAATTAGGAAAATGTGTAAGAGAAGTGTTTGATTCTGCTCAACTCATTTAATTAATTATTAACACACACCCTTATTTACACGTACACTAATATGTTATAAGTGATTAAATTACGATGACATTGCACAGACAAAGTCAAAAATTTTACCTTATGAGTTTTCAATTTTATAACGACAATTTCAAGTGTTATGAGTATATTTAATATACTTTTTTTTATACATATACACTATTTGAACAAAAGTTATTGGATGCTTCTAACTCCACCCCCTAGACAATCTAAAAAATTCTAACTTAAATTCACAAAATAATATTTTATTAAATTAGTTAAAAGATTATTATTCAAATATTAGTAACTTAAAAAATAAAATATATTATTATTATTAAAATGCATTGATCGATAATAGTAAGAAATTATACTATCATCAACGTCGGATGAATATAAATCACCTAAAATTGAATTATCGAGTCAAATCGAGAATTTCAATACTCGATTCAACACCCAATTCTTACAATGAGTATACAATTTTGTAAGTAAATCCATAACTGACGGGGGATTTGCTGAGTCGGTGACTAAAAGACATAAATCCATGAAGCTTTCTTACGTGGGACAAGCGTGGAAATCGACTCTCTTAATTCTACTTTGATTTTAGTAATATTTAATACTATAGTCTATACTACTAGTAATAAATTATAGTATTTAGACGATTATCCTACTTGTACGACCACAACAACAGACTACCAAAATTCCTCAACTTGTTATGCTAGTAATTAGTATATCTTTTAATCATATTTTTATTTTCATTTCATAATTACTAATATGATATATGATTTTTTTCATTTTGCACGTTTAGTCATGTCTTTTGTAATCATCATTTACTGGGCCAGATATGATTCGAGATTTTAAATCTGTTGGTTACATATTTTTATTTCTTTCTTACCCTTGTTATTAGCAAATTATCTCGTATTTGACCTTGTTCCTAGCTTTCCGAATGAAATGGATGAACTCCACGTGTCTTTATTTTTGGATAAAACATGTCCAAATTTGCAAGTGCCTTTGTCCATATTTCAAGAAAATATATACATTGCGGACTTCAGATTAAAACTTATATTTCCTTCTCTAGTGTTAGTTTCAATAAAATAATACATTGATGTAAATGGAATATTTGTAAAAGAAGAGCACAAGACAGTTAGTGCACCTACCATATCACGCCTTGTATCTTTTTTTTGTGCAGAAAAGGTTGTGCCTTTAAGTATCTTATTTGATGTAATCTAATCAGCAACGATACTTTAGTTTAAACTTTAAGCTTTGAAGCTGCAAAAATTATTCCTCCTACTTCTGCCAGTTATTCCAACAGATACTGATATTATTCCTATCCTAACAACCTCGCCGCTTTCTCGTCCAAGGGGGTATTAAACCAAACTAGTTAATCAACATAAAGAATGTAGCTACAAAGGCATCAAACAAGAGTGATCATGTCACCCATGACATGTTTAGATGAAAAAGATGAGTACCTAAAAAATGAAAAGGAAAAAGACAACTTTTTTATCCCAACAAAGTAGACGTTGTAGAGGTGTGCAAGAATGGATCAAACAAGTCGTTGCCTTCATGTTAAGCTAGAAAATGAACATAGAGAAAACCTAAATATCCTTGAAGAGGGGGAGGAAATGTTCTTTCTCCTTTCTTTCTTATTTTGCTGATTTGTTTGCCTCCGTACTTGCACTTGTAGTTCCTATCGGGCATTGGGATACATATGGCTTCAGCTGAAAAAGAAAGAGAAAAGAGAAAAGTGAGGAATTATTCAATCGCGAGGTTTTATGAACTTCACAGAAATCGAGTAAATGAAAAAGTCACAAGTTTCATAAACAGATCTAGTGAACACTTGAAACTTTTTCTAACACTAGATAGAGTGACTAGTTTCTTTTACCTAAATTATAGACTGTTTTTTTTCTTTATGGAATTCTGTATATTCAGCGATAATTTCCAGAGAAGCTGAAACGAGGAGCACTATCTTGGAAAATAGTGGAAAGTGAACTCCCTCCAATATTGAATGCCAAGAGGAGAGAAAGCAGCAGCACCACAGAACACAAGAAAGTGCAATCTGATCACTGAAAATTAAACTCATTTTGGGGTATGCTGAAAAGTCCATGCCCTAATCCATGGGCTAGAAATTGCTAGTTCTAACCTACCTCAAGCACTATCTGTTTCAAAATTTTAAAAGACTTGGAGGAAAAGATCAACGTGATGGAATTACCCAAAGAATGTATAATATTCGATATTTTTTGGACAAAAAGAAAGTGAATGGATGTAAAGACAAATCAGAAGAAGGTGGTGATCTAAGCAAGTGCTGGGTCGGTGGGCCCAACGGAAATCACAAGTGACAAGTATTTCCTGGAAGAGACTGAAAGTTATATACAACTTTCTTTTGATAAATCAAAAAGAGTTCATTAATAGTACACCAAGATAAGTGTTATCTTAACAGAGTGTCTTGTAAAAGTTATGAAACTGGCAACCTCTAGCTGACCAATTTATTTAGCATTTATATCATTATCTACTCTTTTAAGGCTCTTGGCTCATCTAAGATACGACAAAAGAATAAAGGTAGAATGAATGAAATAGAACAGCTATTACTTTCTAACCTGATTCCCTATTGACTATAATCTAGCTTCAAATTTATATACTTCTCTTAATCATGGCTTGGATAGAAATAAAGTTGGAAGTGAGTGATTTCGGTCACTATGTGAACAATAGAAATAATAATTAGTAAAACATCTTTATCATATCTACTCTGTAAGGCTTTTAGCTCATCCAAGATACATCATGGAAAAAGAATAAAGGTAGGAATGAGTGAAATAACACATCTATTACTTTGATAACCAGATTCCAAATTGACTACAATCAAGTTCCAACTTCATATACTTTTCTTAATCATCTCATGGATAGAAATAAAGCTGAAAATGAGTGGTTCCAGTACTGTGTGAACAACAGAAATGATAATTAGTTCTTATACATGACTGATCTTTTATATACTGGTTTGTATAATATCACTAAGGCCTTCTGTGCAGAAACAAGATAATTGCTTCTCCAAAATTTAAAAAATAAAAAAAGGAAGGAAAACTAGACGAGTAATGAACGAAATTTCAACATACAGGTCCAGCATAACATGAAGGATTGTTTACACACAGAGATATTCTACACAAGATGTTTTGAGGATAGGAGGAGTTTAGTACAGGATATTAAGCTAAAATGCATTTTGCTTTTCTGTTTTTGGTGCGCTAAACTGTATTCTAGTGACACTGAATCAATCCTAGATGTCCTAGGCACCATTTAGGATTGATTTCATATCTGGTATATTCTGTACCTATTCCATTTGTAAATTGTTTTTTTCAGTACACCTAAGTACTGGTTTTAATACAAAGTTACCTTACAAAAAAAAAAGATATTCTACACAATTCCATCTCATCACCATAAACAGAACAAGCTGCAAGAATTAGGATATCACCCATCCAAAAGTTCGAGACTAAGAGACAAGAACTCCTAGGTGTCCTAAGAAGAAACACAGTTTGTGGCACTGTCAGTAGAATGTAGCAGTACTTACTGCAGTTGTTATCCTTCAGAATATATATGTATGCTACATAACAACCTTTTACCTTTCTCTCTCCCACAAATTGAAAAGAACAAAAGAAGGTGAGTAACGTTTCTACATGACATCTTTTAGATAATGAAAGACACGATAAAACTAGGTTTTGAGCCTGATAGAAACATATGTTTAATATAGCAAGTATTTGAGAAAATTACTGATAGAACTTTTTTTCATTGGCAAAGGCAGATCCTGATCCTCGCAAAGTAGGGGTAAGGTCTGCGAGCGCACACACACCCTTCCCATTTGAGACCCCATTTGCGGGATCACACTAGGTATGCTATTGTTGATGTAAAGGCAGATCATAATCCAGGAGCAGGAGGTACAGTCAGTGTATTCGGAGTGTTAGCTGGGTTGGGAGAAAATACACTGGGTAAATGCTTACCCGCACTGAGTGTTTACACCAAACCAATAAATGCAAGACGCATGTCTTTCACATACATATTTAACACTTAACCATGGTTAATGTATTTTCCCTTAATTGTTAACCGATAAGATTAACTTTATTGGTTTGATGTAAACACCCGACGCGGATAAGTTTTTACCAATACACTGCACCCATTACTTCCAAAATGATTGGCGCTCTGCCCCTACTTGTGGGCTGCACTTTTAAGACCTATTACAACTCTTAGGAGTAGTTTGGTAGATAACAAGTTATCTCGGAATAATAATATGGAGATTAAGGGTGTGTTGGGTATGAAGGAAAACATTTTTCGAAAAATGTTTTCCAATTTTCTCATGTTTGGTTGGGTTAAATGTTTTGGAAAATGTTTTCCAAATCAACTTATTTTCCTCAAATTTAAGGAAAATGACTTTCCTTCAAAACTTAAGGAAAACATTTTCCAAAACTCTCTTCCAACTTCAAATTACAATTATTTTTTTGTTGAAAAAATCAATTTATTTTGTCCCTACCCTCAAACCAGTCCCCCAACCACCCCCAAAAAAAATTAAAAAAAATTTAAAGCTTGTTTTTAAATTCAATTTTTTTACCCAACCCTCACCCCTACACCCACCCCCTCCCAAAAGAATATTAAAAATTGTTTTTAAAAGATATTTCTAATTTATTTTTTTATTTTTTTACCCCTCACCTACTACCCTCAGCCCCCCTATCAACCCCCTTCAAAAAGAAAAAAATTTAAGTTTGTTTTTAAAAAATATTTTCAACTTCAAATTTTTATTTTTTAATCCCGATCCTCGATCACCAACCCACCCACCCACCCCCCAAAAAAAATTGAGTTTGTTTTTAAAAAATATTTTCAACTTTAAAATTTTATTTTTTCACCCCTACACTCGACCCCCCCCAACCCATCCACCCACCCTTACTCGCCACCCCTACCCCCAAAAACAAAAATTTAAGTTTGTTTTTAAAAAATATTTTCAACTTCAAAATTTCATTTT
>JAJOOO010010770.1:0-13715 GCA_029582685.1 Solanum piurae
GTATTATGACTTTATTGTTATAGTGGATAAAGTCATGTGTTATGATATTCATAAGCTATTCTTTCTCTGTTTATGCAGGTTTAGGCCCCGTATTCTTATTGATGTAAGCAAGATTGACTTAAGCACAACCGTGCTCGGTTTCAATATCTCAATGCCTATCATGGTTGCACCAACAGCTATGCAGAAAATGGCTCATCCTGATGGTATACCTTGACTCTCTTCATATTTTAATCCTTGACTAATGTCGCGATATAAGTTCTTTTAACAAAAAAACTAGAAGTATTTGGACTATTTCATGTAAGACGTATGGCAAATATGAATCAGACGTTTGATATATATGTTATTGCATTTAGAATGCTGTATATTCTGTAACGGCTTTGAACATCTATCTGCTTGAGAGAAGTTGTGGATCATGCTTGATTTAATCATTTTGTCTATGTTCGTGCACGTTTTGTTTAATGTCAAAAATATCTTCTTGAAGGCTTTAATTGTGTAAAAAATCAAGTAATCATTTTGGTTGATTATGTGTAGGTGAGTATGCTATAGCAAGAGCAGCATCGGCAGCAGGAACAATTATGGTTAGTCTGTTGTGGCCTGTCAAGTATAACTTTGAAAATGAAATTTGGAGTCTTAAAATTTAGCTGTGTCCATTTTTTTTTTCTTTCATGTGTCTCACAAATTCGTATTGCAGACACTGTCGTCTTGGGGAACTTCAAGTGTCGAGGAGGTTGCTTCAACGGGACCTGGCACCCGTTTTTTTCAGCTCTATGTAAGTATGAAGTTGTAGTTAAAAGACTTATCAGAACTATACATACATGTTACTACTCTAAAACATCTATATTGCATCGAAAATCCAGGTCTATAAGGACAGAAATGTAACAATTCAGTTGGTGCGAAGAGCTGAAAGGGCAGGTTTCAAGGCTATAGCTCTTACGGTTGATACCCCGAGATTGGGACGTAGAGAAGCTGATATTAAGAACAGGTGCATATTCCAATCGCGTGTAATTATATTACTCCTCTTGTTAGCTAAGGCTCTAAAGATGAAGCTCCACAAGTTAATAAACTCTCTGTCCTTTGCAGATTTAATTTGCCACCACATTTGTCACTGAAGAACTTTGAAGGACTGGACATTGGCAAGCTGAACAAAGTGAGTGAACAGAACGGAACGTACCCATTGTTCTAAATAATTTCTATGATTTTCATGTGTCTTCTTAACAAATTTCTGTTTGCAGGCTGAGGACTCCGGATTGGCTTCATATGTCGCGGGTCAAGTTGATCGATCATTGAGTTGGAAGGTACATTAACTTCCTTAGTCCTTACTGTTTTGCTGTGTGATGCATTTTCCTTTTTAGTCTGTCCTAAGAAGAACGATATGTTTCTATTTTAGAACAATTTAACTTTAAACTTCTCATTTCACGTTAAGATGATGATTTATAGCCACACACCTATCTATGACTTATTCTAAATCACAAGTTTCACAAGTCTGTCTTTCCTTTCTTAAACTCCGTGCAAAATCAAAATGCATCACATAAATTGGGATCCGAGGGAGTAATTATGAAACTTGCATATCGGTTTAAATTACTGTCACGTGCTTTAAAATGAACCTCAATCAGATATGAACAATTTCTTTCTGAATATGGACAGGATGTTCAGTGGCTACAGACAATTACTTCACTGCCAATCCTGGTAAAGGGTGTAATTACAGCTGAGGATGGTAAGCAAAGAACGGTTTTTCTTTCCTTCGAGGCTCTGGGATAAAGATGCAATTCTGTTTCCGATATTTTTATAATGGATTAATTCAATGAATTGAACAGGAGCCTTGGCATAACTGGTAAAGTTGTAATCATGGAACCAGGAAGTCACGGGTTCGAGCTGTGGAAACAACCTCCTGCAGAAATGCAGGGTAAGGTTGCGTACAATAGACCCTTGTGGTCCGGCCCTTCCCTAGACCCTGTGCATAGCGGGAGCTTAGTGCACCTATCATATCACTCTTAATAATTTATCCTCACATTATTCAGTTCAATACTTGTGCATATTAGAGTGGTGAAACACTTTTTACTTTGGATCTGCAGCTAAGATTGCAGTTCAGTCTGGAGCAGCTGGTATCATTGTGTCGAACCACGGTGCTCGCCAACTTGACTATGTCCCTGCCACAATTATGGCTCTTGAAGAGGTATCTATCTTGTTTCTAGCTTACTGATTCTTGTTTTGGTTCCTCTCGCCTCGTCTGTCTAGTACAAACCTTGTACATTCTTCCTGACATGCATTGCTTTCATGTGAATATTAGGTTGTGAAAGCTGTACAAGGCCGTATCCCCGTGTTCCTAGATGGAGGCGTTCGTCGTGGAACAGATGTCTTTAAAGCTCTAGCGCTTGGTGCCTCGGGCGTGTTTGTAAGTACAACTTTACACAAACCTCAATCTTTTATTGTTCATTAGTCCATATTTAGGACTAGAGGCGGATGGAGCCTATCGTTCTAAGGACTCAACTGAATCCAGTATTTTTGACACGGAATTTTATACATGAAAAAATACCAATTTTTCAACAAATATTAAATTCCAAACCCATAATTTTCAAAAGTACAATGAGTCATTGCAACCTTAAGGTTGAACGCCTCAAATTTAAATCTTAGATCCGCCTCAATTTACGATCGTTCTGGAAGTGATTGTGTAGAGCAATAGAATGTGACATTCCATCAATAATGACATGTCCACCGGAAGTCTAACTTAGCATTTCAATAGAAGTCACTTCCACAGTTCAACTTGTGACAATCTTGCAACGGATCGTATATATATAATTAGCAAGAGGTTGATTCAGAATTTGAAGTTTAGGGGATCCTACAACAACCTCAAGTTAATATACAGTAATAATCTGTTTCACTGTCAAATATTTAGTGACATTCTTAACAGGTATACAAGGTTTGGGAAAAAATTACTGGATTCACGTGAATTCACATATAACTTCTAAGCTAGACGCTAGTCTGCCCCTGTATATAAGGCCAGGTTTTCGGAAAAGGGGACATACATACTTCTGTTTATGACATACTATTCTTGTAATGACGTTTGTGATCGCCTCTGCAGATTGGGCGACCAATCATTTGGTCATTGGCTGCTGATGGAGAAGCTGGTGTCAAGAAAGCACTGCAGATGATACGCGACGAGTTTGAGCTAACTATGGCATTGAGTGGCTGTCGTTCACTGAAGGAGATTACGCGTAACCATGTCATGACTGATTGGGAGATTCCGCGGGCTTCTCTTCCCGTGCCAAGGTTATAAACATAAGAGAAGACCTTTGGTGTCAAAATGTTAGTTTCCATTTATGTTCTGAATGCCCCTTGTGATCTAGCCCTTCTCCAGATTCTGCGCATAGTGGAAGCTTAGTGCATCGAGTTGCTCTTTTTTATAGGTAGTGAATAACTTATCTTTCATTGGAACATTAATTTTTGTATGATGAACTTGCATTATGTAAACTGGTATGTATATTTCTGATAAATGGCTAGAGATGCCTCCATTGGGTATTCTCTGATCATTATTTTCTTAATAAGAATCTCTGTTTCTTGTGGTATATATTGATTAGAGTTTAAGTTATATACATCGTCGATGTAAGTAATTTTTATTTTATCAAATCATCTTTACATGTTGTAGCATTAAACATGTTTTACTTCCAAATTTCATATTTTAAGGAGGCTTACCTGTAGGCTATAGATATCATTTGGATCACCTGATGGTGTATAAAATTTAAACCCTACAGATAGAAATCCATTATAAGTTGTATCGAGTACTAAATGTGGTCTTAGGGATGTCTGCTACCCTAATCCTCAACTGATGGTAACCGGATCTCAAATTAATCTTAGAAAACACTGTCACACCCTAAAGCTGGTCAAATAGATCATCAATACGAGGTATGGGGCATACTCCCTTTGTCTCAATGTATTGCTTATCAATAGTCAATGTGACTAAACTTCAAAGCTAAGTTGGATTAGATCAATTTTCAATATTTCAAAATTAAAGTTTTGATATTGAAAAACTATATGAAAGTATGATAAACTGCAATTCTTGTCATGTCAGTATGATGAAAAATATTGGTCAAAATTGGTATCCAAAAGTATAAATTCGAGCTTTGGGAGTTTACCTCCCAAAGTGGAATTTATTGGCATGAATTCGGATTAGTCGAAGCCTAAAATGAATACCAAACATCGGATTGGATGAAAAAATAAAGAAAGAAGAGGAACTAAGTAATCTAATTTGTATAGAAATTAATGAACCAGTCTTTATCAACATATATAAGATTTGAAAATTGATACATTTCTACATTTTTGCCTAATTGTAGACAAAAGGGTTGGAAGTTAAATGACTTTCTAAAGAACAAAATTAAATGGTCTTTAATTTTGTTTGGTAACTAGGCATTGAAATTGATGTATAACAAGTAGGGATGGATGGTATGATATGATACGGTATTTGAAATTTTGGTATTATAATTTTGATATTCAATTTTCAAAATTATTATACCACTAATCATACCATACCGAATACCATTAGACATACATTGGAATTTGGATGTTTGATATGTATAATAATTAAACAATTTAAAATTATACGGGGAAATCTTATTTTTAAAAATAAAACACACCTTAAATATTTTAATTTAGTCTTAATTGGAAACTAAATATTCATCTAACATATTTGGATACCTTAATTCGATTTAAGTTAGTTGCGTAAGAGAATGCATATCTAGAAATTAGAATGCATCCTCTTAAAAGATATTTAAATGCGTAATTTTAAAATTAAGATATTCACGACACATATATGTCCAATTAAAGTGATTAAATAGTCACAAATGTGGTGGGGTGGGAGTGTGTGTGAGTCGCAGTCAATGGGGGTGTCGGAATAGGGAGAAGATGCTCATCGTGAAGTATCATTTATTAAACTTATTATCCACATTCTCATCAAAGAAGTTGTATTAAATCCTTAGCCAACTTCTTTTCTTTTGAGAAAATTGTCTTATATGAGAACTTACGAAATTTAGTAGAAAAAAGATCTTTTTAGATTTTTCGTATATTATTTTCATACTATTCTTTTATTAATATATAAAAATGAAAATTTCAAATAACATATAATCACAAATAAATTTATAAAAGACTACAAAATCAGATGATCTTTTTTTCTTTTTTTTCTTTTTAATTATTATTATTATTATTATTATTATTTTATCTTTATGTTTGGCAATAGATGAAACAAAAAGTGCATTGTGGACTAATTACTAAGCTATAGAGCATATAGAGAAAATGGTAGAAAGTGGCAAGTACTTTTATCCTTAACTAAGAGGTATTTGAGTCTTTTTGGGTATAAAGTCATTTGTTTTAGAGAACGTTTTACCTTCAAGGGAGGCTTTTTAATATAAATTTAAATTTAGTCGGATTTTAATGTGAAATATCGAATGTTGTGTGGGAAAAAAAGAAATACGGTGGGGAGTGAAAGTGAGTGTATTTGATGATTATAATGGTGCACTATTCCCTAGGCATTTAACTCATTTTAAAAATATTCTTGCAAAATGTAAGAAATTGTGCAAAGATAGGTACATATATTCTTGTCCTAGTGTAAAACCACTTGTTTTACTCTACTAATCTATGAGGAATACATAGGAATTTTAGTTGTCAATTTCTTGTGACATAATACATACATAAATATTTTAATTTAGTCTCAAAATGACAATTTCTAAATGTCCACTCTCAAAGTTAAGTATTCGCAAGACACATCTATGCAAATTTAAATGCCTAAATAATCACAAACGAAAGTTGAGGTGTTCAACTGTACGTCTATCTATGTGTTATGTTATTCCTAATTGACAACTATTATTAGATTAATGTATTTGATATTATGGAATTTTTTTTAAAAAAAAGTAAAGAATCAAATGATTTTATATTCATTTATAAAATTATTTTTCATTTTATATTCTTTACAAAAAAAAAAATCTTCATTTTGTGACATAAATCAATGTAAAAAATATATTAGAATTTTGTAGCATACATAAGCTTCTTCCTATGCACCAAAGGATGTAATAGGTAGCTAATGAAGTGGGTTGATAATATGTAGATTCACGAATCAAAAATTTATTTTCTTGATAAGTTTCTTAATTTGATTCGATTCGATTCATCATGTTTTGGATATCTTTGATATAAAATTGGTTGAAGTGCATATAAATGGTCTCCACTCTCCACATATGATAAAGAGGTATCTTTTAAGATAGAGATAATATCTGCATAAACATTCTCTTTATTACATTTACTTATGTGATTAGTCTGACGGACTACTAGGTTGATGTTGTTACGTACATGTTAATCCGCACACCACGATTATAAAATATATTTTTTTTTCTTTTTCTACAATTCCCTTCCTTGATATGTGTACCCAATACACAATGCCCACAAGAGTTGCAATTTGCAATAGGCCAAAGCCCAAAGCCACATGTTGTTTTCTTGATAAACCACACCACCAAAATCCATTACTCAACCATTTGATCAAATTTGTCAAAAACCCCTTCTTAGCTCTCTCTTTCTGTGTCTGTCTTCTCTTTCACTCATCATTTTCTTTTGATTCCCCAAATGGGTCTCGATCAATAAGCTTTTCTGGAACACATTTTGCTCTAAAATAATTCAATTTCAGATTACAGATTTGAGTTTTTGATCTATACCCTATTTAATTTTACATATTTCTATATTGGGGTTGTGTAAAGATTAGATTTTTGCTGTAAAAATCTGATCTTTAATTTATTGGAATCAAGAATTCCTCTTTTTATCTGTTTTCTTGTTAAAATTTGAGTTTTTTTTGTTTCAATGGCGGCTGGTGCAAAAGGGGGTGATGAAATTGATGTTATTGAGGTTGTTGTGCCAAATGTGAAGTCTGAATCTGTAGTTAATGGTGTTGTTAAAGAGTCTGATGTGGTGTCGAATGGAAAATCGGAGTATGAAATGCAAGATATTGTTGTTCATATGTTGAATAATCTGAAGCTAAATCCAATGGCCAAGGAATTTGTTCCTTCTTCGTATAATCGTGATCAGATAATTTTCAACAATTTTGTGACAGCGGATAAGATGACTATGGGAGGTGATGGTTTCAGAAATAACAGAAGGGTATTGTTAATATTTTGAGATCTTATTTTGTTATTTTTGTGTATTTTAAGCTCTTTTTGATGACTGAATAATTGTTAGTTGGATGATTAATTGGAATAATTGCAATTTTGATGTTGATATAGTCTGTTTTGAGGTCTGTTTTCATGACTAAACAATTGTTAATTGGATGATTACTTGGAATAGTTGCTATTTTGATGTTGCTAGTCTGTTTTAAGTTTTTTTTCTCATGACTGAACATGGCTTAAAGTATCCGTGTTGAATTTTGTCGAAATTGTGTGTGTGTACATTAGTTTGTGCCGAACTGCCGGTAATAGCTGGTATTGAGGGAAATGTAACTGTTATTTTCATGCTTGTTTGAGATATGTTCATACTTTTTTTGGTAAGAAATGTGTTTGTTTGGACATTCCATGTATTTTGGGTAACTATTGATCCTGTGAGGATTTTAAATGATTAGTTTCCACTTTAAGTTGTTGCAACGGTCCAAATGCATTTTGGCATTAATCATTTTTCAAGGGCTTCCGATTGAACTGAATTTAGAAACCAGGCCCATGTGTTAAAAACTGAAAATTGGCGTTAAGTTAGTTAAATGGGATCAATTCCTTTGGTTTGCTTAGCTGGTTTGAGTGTATGAGTACCATCTAAGCGCGCATTAGTTATGCCATTTCATTACATTGGATCATGTTAGTGGATATCGTGGAATTTGTCGTTTAATGTGCATGTGCTAGCTGTTTGATTTCATTACATTGGTTGTTTTGTGATACTAAACATAACTTTTGCTATATATGGATGAGATATAAAGGGCTAATTTGTTATTTCACATACGGCAACACAAAAGCTTTAGTCAGATCATCAAATTTGCTTACATTCAAATGAAAACGTGCATTATAGGCAACTGACAGCGATGCTACTAGCCTACTAGTGGAAACCCACTTACAATTTTACCTACTTGACATTTTTAATTTACTGTGGCGTCGTGTAACTCAATTTTTGGTCTTGTATAATGCCTTAATGACCAATCTGAATCATGAACAACCATCTCAAGCGATTGCGTTTGTCATGCTTTCTTGTGTGGTGAAGTTCCTTTCTTTTGTCTCACATTTTTTTTTTCACAGAGAGGAAACAACTTTAACCAAAGCAGAAGGAGAATGCACAGTAGATCTTTTAGAGCTCAAAGAGAAGATAGCATTAGGCGAACAGTCTATGTTTCCGACCTTGATATCAATGTATGTAATGATCTACGATTGTTGAATTTTGTATGATGTTATATATTAGTATTTATGTAGTTTTTCTTATTTTGCCTTTTACCTTAAATAGATCACGGAAGAGCAGCTTGCTGCGCTATTTAGTGCATATGGACAAGTAAGTCACTGCGCCCTTTTGAACATTGATTGAATCATCATATCAGATATTTGAGTTCTTACGTGCATGCTTCTTTTTATAACTTGAGAAAGCAAGAAACAAGTAATTACCTTCCGTTTCTGTTAATTTGTATAAAGCTGCACTATCCACGCTAACTTGGATTACCTGTAAAATGACTTATGGTAGATTACTCCTCTAAGCATAACATAAAGAAAAAGCAGCCAGACGGTTATATTTATGTGTATTTTTTCATTTTAGATCCTCTACATTTCTTCCGACTTTTTTGAGAAGCACACAGTTTGTCCAAAAAAAAAGACCTCTCCAGTCGGGGAACACATTAGCTATTTACCTAAATCAGTAGGTCCTTGACTGGATCCATGTGAGCCCCGTGACGTTGTTCTCTAAATAGAAAAGTAAATACTTGAGCTTTGGTGAGAATGGTCTCCTCGCTTATCAACTTGAACCACTGCTTGAACCCCTTCATTAATTTTAGATACCTCTGTGAACTTTATTATTAACTGTTGATTTTTTGAATTCCACCAAAAAAGATATATATGTCTTCAGTCCTTTATCAATAAAAGATATATGTCTTCACTCTCCAGCAATCTCCAGTCCCCATTGGTGGTAAATCATCTCCTTTTAGCAATTTGAATTAAGCGCCACTTCACTTTTGTGAAGATGCCTTTGACAAAAGGGGACTAGCCCTCATGCAGTCATGCTTATCAGTGTTAAGCACACAAGAATATATGTATGCAAAGACTTACACTTTTCAAATCATCCCCCCTATGGTTCAGTATAGAGGAACTTGGGTTGTTGGTTCCCTGTTGTCTCCTAACTTCCATCATCACACTCAAGAACGTGCAGTTTGGTCCATGGTGGGACCTGCATGCTTGGTTTCTCTGGGTGTAGCATTTTTGCCTTAAAAGTTGGGATCTACGCCTCATGCTTTGTCCTTTCCAGGTGCCTTCAATGAGAATTGACATTTCCATACACCCACTTCAACTATTTACTATTGGAACAGAAGTTTGATAGGTGCAGAAGGGCATAGATTTAATGAGTGTGTGTTGGGGCTGCAACGTGTGGGTAAACGTTGAAAGAAGTAATGATGTTTATGTCCCCGTTTCTCATCTTAGTTTTCCTTTTGCAATGACTTAGTTAGAATGTTTCCGAAAGTAGACTGTCTTCATACAACTTCTTGATGTGTTACTCTATTAAAGAGTGTAAGAGTTGTTGTTTTCATTTTGGTGGTGCTTATTTGCAGGTCGTGGACTGCCGAGTTTGTGGTGATCCACACTCCCGTCTTCGCTTTGCTTTTGTGGAGTTCGCTGATGAATGTAAGTATTCCTCCTATCCCAATTTATGTGACTCACTTTCTTTTTTAGTTAGTCCCAAAAGAATGACACATTTCTTTATTTGACAAATATTTAGTGACTCTATCAACACTACTTATTTGTCAAAAAGTCCAAAGAAGTTGTACTCTTCTATTTAATAATTCATTTATTTTAAGGGTAGTTTTTGAACATTACAAAGTCTTCCCATATCTCTTAAATTTTGTGTCCAGTAAAACTGCATTACCTAAATTGGGACGGAGGGAGTAGTATGTTTTGACTGAAATTCTTAAGTTTGCTGAACAGTTGAAACTAATAATGTCATTTGGAATCATTCTGAACAGATTCTGCAAAAGCATCGCTTTGTCTTTGTGGAACAATTTTAGGTTTCTCCCAACTCAAGGTTCTACCTTCAAAAACCGCTATTCTACCTGTGAATCCTACATTCCTTCCAAGGGTATGCAAATTTTTGGCATTTCACTGTGCTGTATCTGGAGAATATTACTCAAATATTTGCTTATGGTTCTATCTCATCCTTGTGGAGTCGAGGACAACTAATTGCTTTCTTGTCAGCTGACGTATTGTTTTGATTTATATGCAGTCAGAGGATGAGCGTGAAATGTGTGCTAGGACAGTCTATTGTACAAATATCGATAAGATGGTATGGTGTTTCATGTTTGAAATCTTCTAAAAAAAGCCATGTTTTTTTCTTAACGGCATCTTTCTATTGGATATTTTTGTAGCTTGTGCACGCACCAGTTGTTGTATTCTCTGGCTTGTAGCCTCAAAACATGTTGAGCGCTTTGCCTCACTTAATGTGTGCTTTAGTATCGTCATTAAGGCTCTAAGTCAATACTTTTTCTTGCCAATGAGCATTTCATGAAGTGGCTACATTAAACCATTGATGTTTCACTTTACCGTTATTTTTTTTCAATTTCGTTGTCCATATATTTGTTTTTCGTGCTTATAATTATTTGTCTTGGACTTAACATATATATTCATATTTTTTCTCCATTTGTGCCTTTTTTCATTAAAGCCCACTTTTATTTGTTCTTTGCTCTTAAAGCCCCAACAGACCTTAGAGCTCTTTTTTGCGCTTTTCGCTTTTGATAACACTGCTTGCTGTTTCGTTTTATATTTCAGCAATAAATGTACTCTATGATCAACAGGTTTCTCAAGCTGATGTCAAATTCTTTTTTGAGACAAGATGTGGTGTGGTCAGTATGATGTTCAAAATCTCTCAATACAATGTGAATCTTGACTTAAGAGGTGAAGCTGTATGGTAATTCTTCCTTTGCAGGTTTCTCGTCTGAGGCTTTTGGGGGATCAAGTGCACTCTACCCGTATCGGTTTTGTTGAATTTGTTATGGTATGTTGTTTCTTCTGAGATGTTCATCTATTTATCTTTGTCCCCTCTACACGAACCTTGTCCTTCCGCACCTTTCAGTTCAAGGCAAACCCAAGTTGGAAAATAGTAACTTTTATTAACCAAACATTAATTTGAAAATACTCTTTGAGAAAAAGGAATTTTTTTTGAAGTCCAAACGGGACCTAATGAAGGCAATGTCCAATAGAGAACAGACAAGAACATGTGAATATCCCATTTCCAAACCAAGTCTTTTCAATAGCCGAAAAGGCTTATGTCCACCCCAAGTAGACTCCTCTCTGTCTCCATCTCTCTCTATCTTGCAGTTTATTTTGGTAACAACTGTGAATATTACCATTGACAACAATAAAAGCAAACACCTAAAGAGCACCTAATCCCACACCAACTAGGTAATGGGAGTTGAGCCTCAGAAGCATCATCTAATTACACAGTATTGAATGCAAAAATCCTCTACATTTATGAGCCTTCCAAGACACCTTAAGTATATCTATCCTTTCTTTAATTTCTATCTTAATTCGTGTAAGAACAACCTCGCTATGAAAAGTTACTCTTTTGAAGATTGTGCTAAACCTTTCATATTATAAACCTGTGTCTAGGTGTGCTACGTCAGTCCATATAAGTTTAGCAGTGTCCAGTCTTCTTTGTTACCCAAGGATACACTAGTAGAAACAAAGGTTTTTTCCACCGCGAGTCGGTGGGAAATTTGTGCTATAGAATATGATTTTCACTCATATTTGATATTTTCCACTGAACCAGATAGTGGGAAGCTTCCTAATTTTTTCGTATGAAAACATTACTATTTTTTCTTATCTGTGGGAATTGCCACTGCACATTTTTCAGTGGGAAAATACTGATTTTGTAGAAGTGATAGCAATGTAACTACTAGTTATCGAGTAGTTTCCTCCAGCAGTAAGGTTGTATTTTCCGTGGTGGTATCAGGTCTTCATTTATTTCCTCCTTTAGCCCATTGAGCTTTTTCCAATACCAACTAGAGTCTCGAGGAGCTTGGTGTTTCCAAATATCAGAATTATCTTTTATGTACATGCCATGCACCCACTTGACCCAAAGTGAAGTTTTGTGTTCTACTAATTCCTATAGCAGTTTCCCAACAAAAGCGACATTCCAGTTCTTAGGAAAGCACACCTGTTCCCAAGATACTAATGCAACCTTCCGCTTTCCTTCATGGGATTCTCGTAATGTCATGTCACCATTAACTTTTAGCGCTTTTAATGTACTTCTCATTATTTCTTTGGTGCCCCTTATCCACGGGGCACAATTTAGGAGAGGAAGCTCTTTGCTGTTTGATTTGAGAGGGCTTTTCCAATTAATATTTTTTTGGTTTTTGGAAAAGTTTGGTGAAAGAGACGACTATATAATGCCCATCAGTTTTCCACAAAACAAGATGCAAAACTTCATTACTTACCAAAAAAAAAAGATACAAAACCTCATTATTTCTGTTTTGAACTTCCCCCCTTCTTTTTAGTACTTTCCCAGTTTTAACTCTATTCTCTTTTCGAGAATTATCTTTTTCAAAACTGCTAAATATCCTCTTTTTGTTGTAAAATTCAATTGTCCTGTTAGTCTATATAGGGTGAAAAGGAGAAAGAACAAACTGGAAATGAGTCTTCACTGTAATTTCATTTAAGACAAATCGCTCTAACGGTGGAGCATTCATCGCAATCAAACTCATACTTGAAAATTGTGCAGGCCGAGAGTGCAATTTTGGCATTAGATCTTTGTGGTGAGATGTTGGGCTCCCAACCTATCAGGTAAGCTTATTTAGAAGTTGCATCCTCTGGTCTACACTAACTTTTTCCCTCGTGAATGCATTTTTGTTCTTTCTTGTTGCATCTTTCTACCAGCGGCATTTTTGAATAGTTTAAGGCACCAGAATTATGCATTTTTAAGTCCTCCCCTTCAATCCGCAACGACTTTCTTCTCTCCCTGTCGAGAATCATCATTATTATCTCTGTCCATGCTTTCCCTCTCTCTATCGTCTGAAATTGAACTACAAATCATGCTTACGTTTTAAAAGGTCTGCACATTGCATTCTTTGGCTAGAGTCTATATCTGATAGGTATAGTTTTTAGGACAGGCTGAAATGAGGGAATGTAACTAGTTATTGTTTTCCTGTTTCAGGGTTAATATATATAATCGCAATAATCAGCTCTATAGATTAAGTGGCAGTTAGTTCAAGACGATCTTGATCCTATATGCATCGAATAAAAAGTACTATTAAGTGACAGCATCTTTAAGTTGTAATCTATCTAAATACATGTGTGTAACTTAATTTGAACAAGATATGACTAAAATATGCAACTAAATCCCTACCTCTATTCTAACAATTAGAATTTTTGTTGCTCGGACTCTTCAAAAATATCGACGGGTGCATGTTCAATCCTCCAAAAGTATTGTTTTTTTTGGAGGATCCGACACGGGTGCGGCAGCATTTCCATAGAGTCCGTGCAAACATAGATTAGAATACAATGTGGCAGGATCTTATGTAAACGAAA